>PVIA01018716.1:0-12066 GCA_004024845.1 Tonatia bakeri | reverse complement strand
GGAGAAACTGCCAGCCTCACAGGTGAATTTGTGGGAGAGACTCACAGGGTCCTAGAATGTATTCAAACCCACCCACACGGGAATCAGCACCAGAAGGGCCCAATTTGCTTGTGGGAAGCGAGGCAAGTGACTGAAACCCAGCAGAGAGTGGAGCAAGCGCCATTGTTTCCTCTCGGACCCCTTCCCCACACACAGCTCCACAACACAGCAGCAAAGTGGGTTACCCCGCCCTGGTGAACACCTAAGGCTCCACCCCTCACTACGTAACAGGCACCTCAAGACAAAAAAAAAAAAGGCCCAAATGAAAGAACATATCAAAGCTCCAGAAAAAATCCAACTAAGCAATGAAGAGATAGCCAAACTATCAGATGCACAGTTAAAAATACCGGTGATCAGGAAGCTCACAGGATTGGTTGATTTTGGTCGCAAATTAGGTGAAAAAGTGAAGGCTACAATAAGTGAAATGAAGAAAAATACACAGGGAACCAATAGTGATGGAAAGAAAACTGGGTCTCACATCAATGGAATGGGCCAGAAGGAAGAAAGAAACAACCACACAGAAAAGAATGAACAAATAAGAATTCAAAAAAATGAGGAGAGGCTTAGGGACCTCCAGGACATCTTTAAACGTTCCAACATCCGAATTATAGAGGTACCAGAAGGAGAAGAGGAAGAGCAACAAGTGGAAAAAGTTATTTGAACAAATAATAAAGGAGAACTTCCCCAATCTGGCAAGGGAAATATACTTTCAGGAAGTCCAGGAAGCTCAGAGAGTCCCAAAGAGGTTGGACCCAAGGAGGAACACACCAAGGCACATCATAATTACATTAGCCAAGGTAAAAATGAAGGAGAGAATCCTAGAAGCAGCAAGAAATAAGGAGACAGTAACCTACAAAGGAGTTCCTATCAGACTGTCAGCTGATTTCTCAAAAGAGACCTTACAGGTCCTGTGAGCTTCCTGATCACTGGTTGTATTTTTTCTGGAGCTTTGATATGTTCTTTTACAGGCAAGAAGGGGCTGGAAAGAAGTATTTCAAGTCCTGAAAGGCAGAGACCTACATCCCAGATTGCTCTATCCAGCAAAGCTTTCATTTAGAATGGAAGGGGAGATAAAGTGCTTCTCAGATAAGGCCAAGTTAAAGGAGTTCATCATCACCAAGCTCTTATTGTATGAAATGTTAAAGGGACTTATGTAAGAAAAAGAAGATAAAAAACATGTATAGTAAAATGACAGCAAACTCACAATTATTAACCACCACACCTAAAACAAAACCAAAATAAACTAAGCCAACAACTAGAACAGGAACAGAATCACAGAAATGGAGACCCCATGGAGATTTAGCAACAGGGAAGTGGGAAGAGGAGAGATGGGGAAAAGATATAGAGAATAAGCAGCATAGACAATAGGTAGAAAATAGACAGGGGGAGGGTAAGAATAGTATGGGAAATGTAGAAGCTAAAGAACTTATGACACATGGACATGAACTAAAGGGGGGAATGTGGGTGGGAGGGGTTGGGCAGGGTGGAGGGGAGTGAAGGGGGAAAATGGGACAACTGTAATAGCATAATCAATAAAATGTATTTAAAGAAGACAATGATGGAGAAATATGTGCACCACTAAGTACACCAATATATGCATGAGAAAACCACTCATTGCATACAAGGGAAGCCCGGCATGATTAACAGCTTACTTCTTATCAGACAAGGGATGCCATGAGGCAGCAGGAACAGGCAGCAAAGTGGAGTCCTCCTGAGTAAATCATGCTCTCTCTTCAAAACAGTGCATCGGCTGAAAGAGCACCTTAAAAATGCTTAATCAGAATATTAAAATAAATGTAACATGCTTCAGATCTGTTACTATCACTCATAGTGGTAACTATTATTAAACTCATTTCAGTCATGGGTGATGCTTTAAACCGCCTGGGGCTGGGGGTGGCAGTGCTCTTCTAGAGCTTCTCTGCTGGCTCCGGGAGTTTTCTCACAGCGTTCCAGGGGGTTCAGTTGTGAGGGCTAATTCAACTGTAAATCTACAATGACCCCAGAATCTGATAGAGTGTTTCAGGAAGCAACCTTGGTACTAGAATTTAAAGAACTTAAAGTAAACACAAGGATTTTGATAATTTGTCCTCCACTAAACCCACAGAATGTGTATGAAAAAAAATTTAGCCCAATGTATTGGCCAAACCTTTTAAAAGCCTTGTGAAAAACCACTTGGACAAGTCAAAGGCATGGCCCTATGGGTTCCAGTGTGCCAGTGCCAGAGCATAGTGCAAGCCCTCTGTCCCGTCTCCATCATGGGTTAAAATTAGACCCCATGGGGCTTGGGAGCCACCACGGAGTGCAAAACTGCCTTTCCTCCCTGGAAGTGCTGAGATTAGGGCTGAACAAATTCCTAGGGCAGAAATGAAGGACCATCTTGCCCTCCCTTCTCGTGACAGTGGCTCAGCTGTTTCAGCTCTATCCCTGCCTCGCGGCCTTGGGAATAGCATCACAACCCTAACTCATCCTCTTGGGCATCATGTTCTGGGCATCAGCTCCTGCCACATCCTGTCCTGTCTTCTTGTCCCAGGACTATGTTGGGAGAGGCTCTGGGCAGGCATTTATAGGGCACAGCACAGGGTTCCAGAGCCACGAGTGGCCACTGCTGGCCTTCCAGGGCCAGGCCAGGGCCACCACATGCAGGACAGTCACCGGGACAAAGAGCTGCCCAAGCAATAAAGAGACCTGACTTCTTACACACAGTGTGCTCAGAGCTCACCTCACCAGGAAGCACTGCCATTAAGATGGGGTGGGGGCACTGGACAGAACAGAGTACCTGGAAACCTGCACATGGTCATACAAATGAATGGGAGAGTGCTCTGCATAACTGGCTTTCCTCTGAAACAAGGAAAACCAGTTGACTACTTTGTACCTGGTATGGGATGGTATCTGATGTCCCCAGAAAAAGCCACATCAAAGTCTTCACCCCCAAAATCTGTGAGGGAACCTTATTTGGGGGTAGGGTCTTTGCAGACACAATCAAGTTAAGATGAGGTCGTTAGGATGGGTCCCAATCCAATAATTAGCATCCTTATAAGGGGAAATTCAGAGAGAGTCAAGTCACACTCAGAGGGACGAGGACACAGAGATGCACAGGAAGAGACATAGTGATGACAGAGGCAGAGACTGGGGAGATGCAGGGACACCTGGGGCACTAGGGCCCACCAGAAGCAGGAAGGACTCTCTGCCAGAGCTTCCCGAGAAAGTGCAGCCTGCAACATCCTCACTTCAGACTTCTATTTCAGTCCACTCAATGTGTGATAAGCTATTGCGGCAGCCCTGGGAAGCTAATGTAATGCCACTCACAAAATTCAAGCTGATTAAAGAGAATTCTCACAGGACCCATCAGTTCCACTTCTGGGTATATACTCGAGAGAACTGAAACATGTCCACCCAGGAACTGTACACCCCTAAAAAGAAAAGATATTATGTGACATGACAGAGATGTTAATTATCACTACAATGGTAATCATATTACAGTATGTATGTATCAAATTTACATGCTGTGCATCTTAAATTTACATATTACATGTCAAATATATTTCAACAACAACAAAAAGCTCTTGTACAAAATGTCCACAGCAGCCCTATCACACACAATAGCCAAAAAGCAGAAACAACCCAATTGTTCACCAACAAATGAATAGAAAAAAAAGTATCCACACAATGGAATATTATTTGGCCATAAAAAGGAATAAATCACTGACATATGCTATAATTGGGATGAATCTTGAAAACCAATGCTCAGCCCTGGCTTGGGTAGCTCAGTGGATTGAGTGCAGGCTGTGAACCAAAGCATCACAAGTTCGATTCCCAGTCAGGGCACATGCCTGGGTTGCAGGCCACGTCCCCCAGCAACTGCACATTGATGTTTCTCTCCCTCTCTTTCTCCTTCCCTTCCCTCTCTAAAAATAAATAAATAAAATCTTAAAAAAAAAAAAAAGAAAACCAATGCTCAGCAAAAGCAGCCAGACACAGGTGGCCACATCGTGCATGATTCCATTTCTATGAAACATCCAGTACAGGTGAATCTGCAGAGACAGGAGCAGTTTGGTGGTTAGCAGGGCCTGGGGGGGGGGGGATGGGAGTGGCTGTGTAATGAGTGTGAAGTCTTTTTTAAAAAAACTTTTTCCCATTATCATTTAGTACCCTTATAATCCCTTCCACCCTGCACAATCACCACTGTTGCCCATATCCATGAGTGCTTTTTCCTTCTCACTCAATCCCTCCACCCCCTAACCTCCCCGCACCTTAGCTGTCAGCCTGCTCTCCATCTATGAGTCTGTCTCTATTTTGCTTGTTAGTTCAGTTTGTTCATTAGATTCCACATATGAGTGAAATCATATGGTATCCATCTTCCTCTGACTGGCTTATTTCACTTAGCATAATGTTCTTTAGGTCCATGCATAATGTCACAAAGGGTAAAATTTCATTTTTTATGGCCAAGTAGAATTCCATTGTGTAAATATCCCATAGATGTTTTAACCACTCGTCCCTTGGTAGACACTTGGGCTGCTTCCATATCTTGGCTATTGTAAATAATGCTGCAATGAACATGGGGATGCTTATGTTCCTTTGAATTAGTCTTTTGGGTTCTGGATACATTACCAGAAGAGGGATCACTGGGTCATAAGGCAGTTCCATTTTTAATTTTTTAAGGTATGTCCATACTGCTTTCCACAGCAGTATGCACCAATCTGCATTTCCAACAGAGGAAAAGGGTTTCCCTTTCTCCACACGCTTGTTTGTTGACTTATTGATGACAGCCATTCTGACAGGTGTGAGGTGATATCTCATTGTGGTTTTAATTTGCAGTCTCTAATTGAAGTCGCCTTTTGAGGTGATGAAAATGTTTTAAAACTACTAAAGGTGCTGATTGCACAACACTGTGAAAGTACTAAATGCCATTAAATTGTACATTTTAAAATGGTTAATTTATGGTATGTGACTCTTATGTCAATAAAAAAAGTCAAGCTGAGATGCATATAAAACCTAACTAAAAAAAATCTTTAAAAGTTTTAGAAGAGAGTTCTGGCCAAGACGAAGGCATAGGCAGAAATACTTTGCCTCCTCACACAACCAAAAGGATAACAACTAATTTTAAAAAAAGAACAACCAGAACTGCCAGAAAATCATTTGCATAGAAGTCCCAACAACCAAGGAATTAAACAAACATTCATCCAGGCTGGTAGGAGAGGCAGAGATGAGCAGCCACGGTGCAGACAGGCAGCCAGGGCAGAGAGGGCATGCGGCAAGGTGGTGGCTGGTGGACTGCATGGGGGATCCCACTTTCATGTGTAGATAAGCTGAGAGGAACTACGGGAGAGCGAGACACACCACAAAAACCCAGGGTTTCAGTCTGGGAAACTAAATACTCAAAACCCCTGGCTGTAAAAAACACATTTTGTAGGGGTTGCTGCGGCAGGAGAAACTCCCAGCCTCATAGGAGAGTTCGAAATCTGCTTATGGGAAGTGAGGGAAGTGATAGAAAGTGAGATGAGAGCAGAGCAAGTGTCATTGTTCCCTCTCTGGCCCCTCCCCCACAGACAGCACCACCACGCAGCAAAGAGGGTTGCCCTGACCTGGTGAATACCTAAGGCTCCACCCCTTGCCACATACCAAGGTGTACCAAGACAAAGAAATATGGCCCAAATGAAAGAACAGATCAAAACTCCAGAAAAAGAGCTAAGTGATGACGAGACAGACAACCTATCAGATGCACAGTTCAAAACACTGGATACTCACAGAACTTATTGAGTTTGGTTGCAAAATAAAGGAACAAATGAAGGCTACACAAAGTGAAATAAAGCAAAATATACAAGGGACTAGGAGTGACGGGAAGGAAACCAGGACACAAATCAACAATTCAGAACAAAAGGAAGAAAGAAGCATCCAACTGGAACAAAATGAAGAAACAAGAATGCAAAAAAATGACGAAAGGCTTAGGAACCTATGAGACAAGTTTAAGCATTCCAATACCCAGATCATGGGAGTGCCAGAAGGAGAAGAGGAAGAGCAAGAAATTGAAAACTTATTTGAACAAATCAGCTGATTTCTCGAAAGAGACCTTGAAGGCAAGAAGGGACTGGAAAGAAGTATTCCAAGCCCTGAAAGGCAAGGACCTACATCCAAGATTGCTCTATCCAGCAAAGCTTTCATTTAGAATGGAAGGGCAGATAAAGTGCTTCTCAGATAAGGTCAAGTTAAAGGAGTTCATCATCACCAAGCCCTTATTATATTAAATGTTAAAGGGACTTATCTAAGAAACAGAAGATCAAAAACTACAAACAGTAAAAAGGCAACAAACTCACAACTATTAAAAACTGAACCTAAAAAAACTAAACTAAACAAACAACAAGAACAGGAACAGAATTAGAGAAATGGAGATCACATGGAGGGTTATCAGTGGAGAGGCGGAGGGGGAGCATGGGGTGAGGGAAACATACAGAGAATAAGAAGCATAATAGGTAGGCACAAAATAGACAGGGGGAGGTTAAGAAGAGTATGGGAAATGTAGAAGCCAAAGAACTTATATGTACGACCCATTGACATGAACTAAGGGGTGGGGTAATGCTGAAGGGTGGGAGGGTAGTGCAAGGAGGAGCAAGATAAAGGGGAGAAAAAAAATTGGGACAACTGTAATAGCATAATTAATAAAATGTACTTTTTAAAAACTTTTAGAAGAAAATTGAGAATATTTTTATTCAAGGATTTCTTTTTTTATTGAGATATAATTGATATATAACACCACATCAGTTTTAGGTGTACAATGTGATTATTCAATATATGTATATATTGCAAAATGATTACCACAGTAATCATTAATGCCCAGGATTTCTTAAACAAGACACAAAACAGCAGCCAACATAAAAAAGAAATAATTAATTTGACTACATTAAAAGTCATAATGGCTGCTAAACAAATACCTAAAACAAACACTGGAAATGACACTGCGCCATTGCGACTTGTAGGAATTCTTACACATGTGCACAACAATATAGATACAAGGGTATTCAAGGTGGCAGATGGAGGCAAAAAATTGTCAACAAACTCAGTTGCCAGGGAGAGAATCAAATTGCAGGACACACCTGCTGAGCGCAGGGCACAGTCACAGAGTGAATGGGCCAGTCCTCCCACTGACATGGGGAGACACCGTTGCTCAGGTGGTCCAGAGAGACAGAACCCACAGAAGGCACAAATATATGCATCTGCTCTGCAAACTGGAGACCCCAGAGGGCCAACATCCACTTCCAGTTCAAGGACAGAAGGTGACCAATTTCCCAGCTCAGGCAGTCCCTCTCCCTCTGCCTGCTTGACGAGCCCATCCACCTTGGGCAGGGGCATTGGCTTTACACAGTACAGCAATTCAATGCTAACAGCACCCAGAAACACCCTTTCACACATTCCCAGATTCATTGCAGAACAGCAAACATCTGGGCTCCCATGACCAGTACAGGCGACACATAAAACCAGCTGACACTGGTACCCAGTGTGGAGATGTGAGTTGCAGGACACAGCAGGCACCTACCAATTTAGCTTGGAAAAGGGCAGATAAAACAATGTGTGCATGGACACACAAGGGTAGAGCACAGGCCTGTTGGTGTAGAGATGGTAGCACAGGGTAGGAGACAGGATGCAGCCCTTTTACCCCCTGTGCTTCTGTGCCAAGTGACACACATCCCATTTGCAGTTAAAAACAACAACAAGATATCCCTGGCTGGTGTGGCTCAGTGGACTGAGCACCAACCTGCAAGCAAAAGGGTCACCAGTTCCATTCCAGATCAGGGCACATGCCTGGGTTAAGGATCAGTTCCCCAGTAGGGGGTGCTCGAGAGGCAACCACACACTGATGTTTCTCTCCCTCTCTTTCTCCCTCCCTTCCCCTCTAAAATAAATAAATAAATTCTTGTAATAAAATAACAAGATAAACATTTTTAAAGTGGAAAGCCAGGCCAGTGATCTTGACCCCAACATGGGACTCCACAAAGAAGGTCTTGTAATCAGCGGAGCCCTGGGAAGAGCAGTACAGACACCCACAAGGACAGGGGCCTGAACTGGTGGGCATGGAGAAGCAACCTGGAGAATTCATCCAGGCTGGGGTGCTGAGAGAACCCAGAAACAGCCAAACTGGTGTTTTGGGTCCCAACTCAGAGCAGTTGAAGACAGCATGAGGATTAACTCACACTGGCAAAGAACGTCTGTAACAATACAGTGGCAGCACACAGTATGCTGTGCAGGGGTCAGGCCTGGACTGGCCACGTGAGGTCCCTGGAAGGTAGACCCTGAGGCCCTTTCAAAGACAAGCTGGTGGTTTCTCTGCTGATGCTGAGGTGCCATTTGCCTCACTCACGCCCATTCTCACAAGGGGGGCCTTGCCCTAAGGCTGCAGAACGTGGAACAGAGAACCGGCCATCTAGTGTAGCCGGGCGTCGGTGATCTGCACCCTGCGACAAACACCACTCTCCTCCCTGCACTTTTCTTGTTGGTTTTGAAAAGTACAGGTTTTTTTTTTTTCATTAAAAATGTTACTTATATTCACATATAATGGGCTTACTACTTCAAATAAATTGACAGCATTTAAAATTTTCCTCAGTTTTGATATTGATAGATTTATTGCACATACACTAAAGCTTTCTGGAGTCCACAAAAGTTTTCAGGGGTTAAAATAATTGTGAAGCTAAAATCTCCAAAGGAACTCCTGACTTGCACAGGACATAAATCTGAAGGGCCCTCTTAAAAAAAGAAAGAACGCAATGGCTTTGAGCCATAGACTTCAAGACTCACAGTTCACAAGCTAACAGTTGTTGGTGCAAGTGGTGGCAATGCTCTCGGGGCTGCATCCATATGTTGGTGTGTACACACACGTGCATTTAGTCCAGCTAAACAAAGAAGATTTGGGGATTAAAAAACCAAAATTATAAATAATGCTTTTTATTAGACACACCTAAAACGTAAGCATATAAAAAACTTCAAAGGAAAGTACAGAAATGGCAATATTAACAAAAAAAGCCAGTGCAGCTATATTACCAGTAAACAAAATTGGCTTTGTGGGAAGTAATAACAAGGTTCAGAGCAGCAGCACAGCAAGCATCATGTCTCTAACAGTTAAACCTCCTCACAAACAAAACAGGAAGCTCCATTCATTTAGACATCACCTCTGAATAACTCAAGGACTAAAGAGAAAAAAATCACAATGGAAGTTTTAAAATACTTAAAACTAAAATGTAACAAAAATACTGTGGTCGCACCCACGGGTCCAGCTGAGAGAGAAGCCATGTCAGCCGCTGAGAGAAGAGGCCAAAATAAACACTGGTCATCGACTTTTAGAAGCTAGAGAAACGTCAAACCAGCTCAAAGAACATGTAAGGAATGAAATGATAAGAAGAACAGAAGTTAAGGAAACAAAAACTTAACTGGCACTAGAGAGGATAAAAAAATCCATGTGTCAGTTCCCTCACAAACTGGTGTCCAGACTAACCAAGGGAAAAAGCAGGCAGCACAATTGCCTTAGGAACTGAAGGCTGCACAGACTGAAGAGATAAGGGGATTCAAACTACCATCCCAGCCTGCAGTCATCCAAGCAGTATACAACTGGCATAAAAACAGATGCCCAGGTCAATAGGATGGAGTCAAGAGCCTGGAGACAAGCACTCACTGCACTGGTCAGCAGCCATAAGAAGGATGCAGACACACAAGGGGAAGAAGAGGATCCACAGCAAGCAGCGCTGGGCAACTGCATAGAGGCATGCCAAGAATGACAGTAGACTACCTTCTGACACCACACACAACAACTCAGAATGGGTTAAACTCTTAAATGTAAGACCTGCAACCATAAACAGCCTCAAAGAAAACTCAGGCAGTAAACTATCTGATGTGGCTCTTAGTAATATTTTTTCTGATAGATCTCCTTCAACAAGAAAAAATAAACAAGTGGGACCACATCAAACTAAAAAGTTTTTGCTGAGCTAAATAAACCATCAGCAAAATGAAAAGACAACCTACTGAATGGAAGCAGATATTCACCAATGGTACGCCTGATACAGGGTTGATATCCAAAATTTATAAAGAACTCTTACAACTCAACACCAAAAACATCAGACGGATTAAAAATAGTCAAAGGACCCAAAGAGATGTTCATTTTGTTAATATTTTTCTATTACAGTTAGCAAACAACATTGTATTCATTTCAGGTGTACAACATAGTGATTAGACATTTACATAACCAATCAAGTTATTCCCCAGATTAGGACCCCATAGCACCAACATAGTTATTATAATATTATTGATTATATTCCCTATGCTGGACTTTACATCCCCATGACCATTCTGTAAGCACCAATCTGTACTTCTCAATCCCTTCACCTTTTCCACCCATCTTCCCAACCCCCGCCCATCTGGTAACTGTCAGTCTGTTCTCTGTATCTATGAGTCTGTTCTGAAGGAAAATATATGAATGGCCAACAGGTACCTGAAAAGATGCTCAACACCACTAATCATCAGGAAAATGCAAAACCATGAGGTAACCACCTCGTGCCTGTTAAAATGACTATCATCAAAAAAGCTAGAAATAACAAATGCTACCAAGGATGTGGAGAAAAGGGAACCCTCATGAATGGTGGGAATGTAAACGGGTGCAGCCTCTGTGGGAAACAGTGTGGAGGTCCCTTAAAAATTAAAAAGAGAACTGCCCTATGACCCAGCAATCCCACTTGTAGTTATTTACCCAAAGGATACAAAAACACTAATTTGAAAAATATCTGCACCCCCATGTTCATTGCAGCACTATTTACAATAACCAAGATATAGAAATAACCTAAGTGTCCATCAACTGATAAATGAATAAAGAAGATGTGGTCCATATGTGCCATGGAAAACTATTCAGCCATTTAAAAATAAAAAAGGGAAGCTCTGCCACTTGTGACAGCATGGATGGACCCAGAGGGCATGGTGCTGAGTGAAATGAGTCAGATAGAGAAAGACAAACACTGCGCAGTGTCACTTACCTGCATCCGAATGGAATGATGCCTTCCAGGGATTCAGGGAGAATGGAGAAAAAGGGGAGATATTGGTCAAAGGGTACAAACTTTCAGTTATAAGATGACAAGTTTTTGAGGACCTAATGTACAGCATGGTTTAAAAAAATAAGAGGACATGTGCCCAAATTCATTATATTGTATTATATACTTTAATTGGATCCAGTTTATAGGTTATTTTTAATAGTATATTATGAACAATATTATTACAACATATGTTTAACAGGTAATAATGGAGAAATTCTTGGAAAACATAATCATCATTTCAATTCATACCCCCAAAAAATCAGTAACTTTTGCGCTGGCCAAGTAATTCAGTTGGTTAGAGCATTATTCCAATACGTCAGGCTTGTGGATTCAATGCCTGGTCAGGGCACCTAGAGGAGGCAACCAATGCATAAGTAAGTGGAACAATTAATCGATGTTTCTCTCTCTCCCTTCCTCTCTCTTTTTTAAAAAATCAATTAAAAAAACAAACAAATCAGCCCTGGCTGATGTGGTTCAGTGGATTGAGTGCTGGCCTGTGAACCACAGGGCCACAAGTTCAATTCTCAGGCAGGGTGTTATCGAACACAGGCCCAAAGCAGGGTACAATATACTATTACTGAAAGTACCCCCACTAGGTTCGCATTGTCCGCCGCCAGAGAAAAGATGTCTCTCAATGTCAGAGATTTGTGAAAAGGAAAGAAAACGCTTATTCAAAGCTATATAGACTTAGAGTAGTGACCCAAGTCTTCATTAAAATATTAAAGTCTTGTGGGCTTCCGGCCAAGAGTCGCACTGTGCCTCCTCGCACAACCAAAACTAAGGGCAACAAAAATTGAGAAACAGGAAACAACCAGAACAGAGAGAAATGAACTGAACGGAAGTCTGACTACCGTACGTCCAGACCGGTAAGGAGCAGCGGAGTCCGAGGCCTTCGGAGAGGGGTGAGAGGTCACAGCAGGAAAGAGCGGTGGCTGGCAGACTCGGGCACACAGGGCGCAGACAGCAG
>PVIA01018715.1:0-12069 GCA_004024845.1 Tonatia bakeri | reverse complement strand
AAAAAAATGAAGGCTACATTGAGTGAAATAAAGAAAAGTGCACAGGGAACCAATACTGATGGGAAGGAAACTGGGACTCACATCAATGGAGTGGACCAGAAGGAAGAAAGAAACCACCAAACAGAAAAGAAGGAAGAAACAAGAATTCAAAAAAATGAGGACAGGTTTAGGAACCTCCGGGACATCTTTAAATGTTCCAACATCCGAATTATAGGGGTACCAGAAGGGGAAGAGGAAGAACAACAAGTGGAAAAGTTCTTTGGGCAAATAATGAAGGAGAACTTCCCCAATCTGGCAAAGGAAATAGACTTCCAGGAAGTCCAGGAAACTCAAAGAGAGTCCCAAAGAAGATAGACCCAAGGAGGAACACACCAAGGCACATCATAATTACATTAGCCAAGGTAAAAATGAAGGAGAGAATCCTAGAAGCAGCAAGAGATAAGGAGACAGTGACCTACAAAGGAGTTCCCATCAGAATGTCAGCTGATTTCTCAAAAGAGACCTTGCAGGCAAGAAGGGGCTGGAAAGAAGTATTCCAAGTCCTGAAAGGCAAGGACCTGCATCCAAGATTACTCTATCCAGCAAAGCTTTCATTTAGAATGGAAGGACAGATAAAGTGCTTCTCAGATAAGGTCAACTTCAAGGAGTTTATCATCACAAGCCCTTATTATATGAAATGTTAAAGGGACTTACCTAAGAAAAAGAATATAAAAAACATGTACAGTAAAATGACAGCAAACTCACAATCATTAACAGCCATGCCTAAAACAAAACCAAAAACAAACTAAGCAAACAACTAGAACAGGAACAGAACCACAGAAATGGGGATCACATGGAGGGTTAGCAACAGGGGAGTGGGAAGAGGAGAGAGCGGGAGAAGGTACAGAGAATAAGTAGCATAGATGGTAGGTAGAAAATAGACGGGGAGGGTAAGAACAGTTTAGGAAATGTAGAAGGCAAAGAACTTATAAATATGACCCATGGACATGGACTAAAAGGGGGGAATGTGGGTGGGAGAGGGTGTGCAGGGTGGAGGGGAATAAAGGGAAGAAAATGGGACAACTGTAATAGCATAATCAATAAAATATATTTTTTAAAAAGCTTATTATGGTATTTGTCTTAATATTCAGAAATTGTATTTGCCTAAATTTAGGCTACCCGTGAAATGACTGAATTTGAAATACCTGTTGCACATCATTACAGAAAACATTGTTATCAGATGTGCTTACAATGAAGAGGAAATGTTTCTGAACCCACCCTGAATTATGTGGTCTAGGGTTCGTTTACTTCCATCTCTTAGAATTCTCCCTGACATGAACACAGAGAAACTAGAAATTGCTGAAGCTGAAAGGAAAAACTGTAGTTGTAAAAATTTGTTCCAGACTTGGTTTTGTTTTAATACACAAATAGGATCTGGTAAAGAAGTCTCTTAAAATAATACAGATGCTGTCTTTTTTTCCTCTTTTAAGATATCCCATGGTTTTGAAGTGATGGACCAAGAACGGTTTAGAAGTCCTGGTCTGTGTCCTGATACGTTCCTCCATGGTGCCAGCTGCTGTGGAAACTTCTTTTACTAGTCTTTGCAGCAGCTTTCAGCATGAGTGACCACTCCCTCCTAAAAAGACTTTCTTCTCTTGGCTTCTGGGTGTCACACTCTTCTTGATTTCTTTCTGCCTCATTGGCTAGTCCTTCTCTGCCTCTCCTGCTGGCATTTAACATTTTCACGGAGATGAGTCAAGGCTCAGAGGGACTGAGTAAGTGTCCAGTGTCACACAGCTGATAAAGAGCAGAGCGGGGGTTAAAGCTATTCTTTCCTTAAACCATCTCGCTGCTTTAAGGAACTTGATATCACATTGAGTTGTATTAAAATAAGGAGGGACATGAAGGTTGGAGTAAAAGAAAGTATCCTTGAACCAAGTATATTTGTCTTTTTATACATGAAAATGTGTCTGAATTTTTCAGTAGATACTGGGAGAAAAGAAAACAGCATTGTGTTGTTGATTATTAACAAAGTGAGAACAGAAAAAGTAATTGGTCTCTTTTGATCTGATCTGACAATTTTAGCAATTTATAGAAACTCTTCCATTTGTGCCTTCCATATATCCCGTGTTAAATCATCGCTCACATCAAATGTTTCTTCCATTGACGTGGTCGTAAGTCTCCTTTAGTTTCCATAGTTTTTTATGTTCTCCCAGCCTTTTCAGCCTTCCTTGACTGGGCAGCCTGAAAATGTGGCTGCAGGCTGCTGAGGCATGGCCGTTTGCTCAGAGTTTCAGAATGCTAGGGGTGACATTACTGGCTCTGTGCCTTTTCTCATTTGTTAATTATTAAGGTGCCTTTCCTGTAGACGAGACCCCAGTAGCTCTCTCCAGACTCTCCCTCACCTCTTCATCAGCCCTGGCAGAACTGTGTTCCACGTAAACCTGATCTCATTGCTGTCCTTTCTGCACTGCCTAGCTGCCACTTCTTCACTTTCTCCTGTTGTTCCCTCACCATCCTCACCTTCAGCCAAAAAAAAAACTTTCCTCTTGGCCAGTGCAGAGTCCTGACTCCTGCCAAGGAAGATGCAGGGGACTTCTAAAAGGCTCTGTGCCTTTTGTCTCTAGGGCACAGCTAGATTCCGGCATCTCCTCTGTAAGTGCTTTTAGTTAGATGCTCTGACAGGCTCATGGGAGGGAAGAGCTCTAGTGGTGAGGTCAGAAGAAATCTCTGTTGGTTTTTATTGTGATTTATTATCACACCCCCTTTTTCAAGATTTATTGTCAAAGTCAAGCTTGTACTGAGAAAAACATTAACGTGTATCATGTTGAGGAGGTTCTGATGAGCCCAGATTCTGATGTAGGTCTTTCTTCTTGCTGCTGCCTCCATAATCCATACAATTATAGAGAAATGTAGACATCTTCTCCTACCCTGCTCAAGAATGTCTCACTCTCGGTCACAAAGGCATCCCATAATAAAAGGGAAACTCTAAGTAAGTAACTCTGTAGCCAAAATGAAATGTGTGTGCCCTGAGTTCTGTAGTTTGCAATGCCTAAGCACTTTGTATATTCCATTTAAAACAGTAAGACTTTTAAAATTAAAAGTTCATGTGTAAACCTTCTCTAATATGCATGAAGTTTTCATCTCTAAAGTTTTTCTCAAAAATTTAATTTCTAATTCTTGAAGAACATAGCAGTGTTTTCCCACCCACATGTGGGAACACATCCATTAGCACCTCCACAAGTCTGCCTCAGGGAAAAGCTCCCCTCCTTCAAAAGTCCCTTTGTGCTGTCACAGGCCCACCTGCAGCTCAGAGGTTCAGTGTTCCCCAGACACCTCCAACCAGGGCCTTAGTGCTCCCCAGCACCCTTACCTCAGTCTCCACTGGCCCCACAGGCTGTGAATGTAATTCCAGGCCTTCCCTTCTCTCCCTTTTTTCTTTTGCTTCCTTCCCCACAGGGAAAGTAGGGCCATCAGCCTGTTCTCCCTTCGATTCTATAAATTCATCAACATCAGCATCTACCCTAACTTCTCAGATGCCTGAGTGCCAACCTGCTGTCAGTCTTCACACAGTTACAGATACATTTCTAATTCTAGAAGGTGAAACTAGAGTTTATATAAGTTGAGAAGGGAAGGATGATCCTCTCATCACTTTGGACCAGGGACTGGGATCACGAGTCAAGGAAACTGTTTTTTCCTAAGGTCATTGTGCCCTGTGATCCCCAGATTCTATCAAACATATTGCAGTTCCTGTTTTATTGGACTCATCTCCTTTTTGGGTACCATTGATAGCTCTTGCTTTCTGGGAATTTCTGCCACCTGACATTTATGCAACCCCTTCCCGGTTCTCCTTGTACCCTCTGCTGCCCTTCCTCCATCTCCATTGCGGTCTGCTGTTTGTCTCCCTGCCTCTCCAGAGCTGGTGTCCCCAGGAGGCTCCCTTCTTGGTTGTATATCCTCCTGGAGTGGTCTTACTTGGGTGGGGTTGCCCAGAGCAGAGATTATTTGGAAGTATCCCCAGGAGGGGAGAACACAGCGGGAAGTGGAAGAGAGAAGAAGAAAAGAAGGCCATGCTGGGTGCCATGATATCAAGTCAGGTACCATGGGATTGCTCTGGAGGCATTGTGAGTCAGACCCAGCATTTCCCCATTAAGAGCAAAAGGCCCAGATTGCATCATCATTGCCTGGAGAGATACACATTGTCAGGTCCTTCTGGATCTATCATTCATGGGCAAAACAGGTCAGGCAACCTGAAGGCCACATCTGACAAAGAGTCACAGAAAACATGCCAAGAGCTGATACGCACAAAGGTGATAAAAGTCCTACGGGATATGAGTGGGGCATGGGCACTGCTGGCCACACCTACTGTCTATGCTGGAGGCTTCCAAGTTGCCAGGCCAGCCCAGCCCAGCCCAGCTAGTGCTGAAAAATCAGATGTGAATGCTTAACTGTCCATTTGGCATAATCTCTTCCTGGCTGCCCTATAGGCATCTCACACTGGTAATCTCTTCACACCCGATCTGCTTACCTCTTCTCGGGTCATAGGTAAAAACCTGGGAGTCATCCAGCTCCTCACTCTCCTGACCTCCCTTCCATTCCCCTCCATACTCCTTGCCTTAGAGGACTTAAGCCATCACCATGAAGTCACCTTATAAGTCTTGGTTTGGCCAAAAAGTTTGTGGGGTTTTTTTTTCCATAACATAAGACACATCCTTCATTTTCACCAATAACTTTATTAATTTGGATAATTTGAGTTATGTCAGCTTTCTTTCACATGGTATAACACTGATTGTTCTCAATTAATGTCTCCATTTGATCGCTATCAACTTCAACTGGTCTACCTGACTGTGGAGTATTGTCCAGCAAGAAATTTCTAGCACAAAATTTTGCAAACCACTTTTTTTTTTCTGTTCAGTTATTTTATTTTATTTTTTAAATGTATTTTATTGATTATGCTATTACAGTTGTCCCATTTTCCCCTTTATTCCCCTCCTCCTTGTACACCCCCTCCCACCCACATTCCCCCCTTTTAGTCCATGTCCATGGGTCATACTTATAAGTTCTTTAACCTCTACATTTCCCATACTGTTCTTACCCTCCCCCTGTCTATTTTCTACCTACTGTCTATGGTACTTATTCTCTGTAGCTTTTCCCCCTCTCTCCTCCTCCCACTCCCCTGTTGCTAACCCTTCATGGGATCTCCATTTCTGTGGTTCTCTTTCTGTTCTAGTTGTTTGCTTAGTTTGTTTTTGT
Source organism: Tonatia bakeri (assembly GCA_004024845.1). Taxonomy (NCBI): domain Eukaryota; kingdom Metazoa; phylum Chordata; class Mammalia; order Chiroptera; family Phyllostomidae; genus Tonatia; species Tonatia bakeri. The sequence goes on along the minus strand of PVIA01018715.1, from coordinate 6,837 downwards.
TTTTGTTTTAGGCGTGGTTGTTAATAATTGTGAGTTTGCTGTCATTTTACTGTACATGTTTTTTATATTCTTTTTCTTAGGTAAGTCCCTTTAACATTTCATATAATAAGGGCTTGTGATGATGAACTCCTTGAAGTTGACCTTATCTGAGAAGCACTTCATCTGCCCTTCCATTCTAAATGAAAGCTTTGCTAGATAGAGCAATCTTAGATGTAGGTCCTTGCCTTTCATGACTTGGAATACTTCTTTCCAGCCCGTTCTTGCCTGTGAGGTCTCTTTTGAGAAATCAGCTGACAGTCTGATGGGAACTCCTTTGTAGGTCACTGTCTCCTTATCTCTTGCTGCTTCTGGAGTTTCTTCATTTTAATCTTGGCTAATGTAATTATGATGTGCTTTGGTGTGTTCCTCCTTGGGTCCAACTTCTTTGGGACTCTCTTTGAGTTTCCTGGACTTCCTGGAAGTCTATTTCCTTTGCCAGATTGGGGAAGTTCTCCTTCATTATTTGCCCAAAGAACTTTTCCACTTGTTGTTCTTCCTCTTCTCCTTCTAGTACCCCTATAATTCAGATATTGGAACATTTAAAGATGTCCTGGAGGTTCCTAAGTCTGTCCTCATTTTTTTGAATTCTTGCTTCTTCATTCTTTTCTGGTTGAAAGTTTCTTCCTTCCTTCTGGTCCACACCATTGATTTGAGTCCCAGTTTCCCTCCCATCAGTATTATTTTCCTGTGCACTTTTCTTTATTTCACTCAATGTAGCCTTCATTTTTTCATCTAATTTGTGACCAGATTCAACCAATTCTGTGAGCATCCTGATCACCAGTGCTTTGAACTGTGCATCTAATAGGCTGGCTATCTGTTTGCCACTTAGTTGTATTTGTTCAGGAGCTTTGATCTGTTCTTTCCTCTGGGTCATTTTTTTTTTTTTTTGTCTTGACATGCATGTTATGTAGTGAGGGGTGGAGCCTGAGGTGTTCACCAGGGCGAGGCAACCCACGTCACTGGGTTGTGACACTCTATGTGGCACTGTATGTGGGGAAGGTGTCTGAGAGGGAACAATGGCACTTGCTCCACTCTCTGCCAGCTTTCACTCACCTCCTCCGCTTCCCCCAAGCAAATTGGACCCTTCTGGTGCTGATTCCCATGTGGGTTTGCTTGTGTTTGTTCTAGGACCCTGTGGTTCTCTCCAGTGAACTCTCCTGTGAGGCTGGGAGTCTCTCCTCGGACCTCAGCCCCCACAGGTGTTTTCAGTGGGTGTTTTGAGGCTTTATTTCCCTGTGCTGGGACCATGGGTTGCACAGTCTGTCTGTCTCCACAACTTGTCTGGTTTATCTGCGCATGAGTGTAGGACCAGTCTGTCTGCCAGAGGCCTTGTGCGCCATGCCCCTCCACAATCCACTGCCTTGCTGGGTCCACCAGCCGCTGCCTTGCGCGCCCAGGGTCTGCCAGCCACCGCTTTGCCGAGAACTGTCTCCGCCTGTCTGTTAGACTCCGGCCTCTCCTACCAGTCTGGATGAATGTGTCTACTTTAACTCCTTGGTTGTCAGACTTCCATACCGTTCAATTTTCTGTCAGTACTGGTTGTTTTTTGTTTCTAAATTTTTATTGTCCTTATTTTGGTTGTGTGAGGAGGCACATGTGTCTACCTATGCCTCCACCTTGGCTGGAAGTCTCCAAAGCACTTTTGACACATTCGATCTGTCACAGTACCTTTTCCATATATTACACAAAGTTGTTTTTTTTTTTTTTTGTATTTCAGTTGCATTTTTACCTTTCTTGAAATAGTAAAGCATAAAGTGATGAAAATGTTGCTTGTTTTCTTCCATCTTCAGTGGTAAAATGGCTACACAAAAAAATTCACCAGTTTTGATGTTTTTTTAAATGCACCCTGATATGACAGCTGTTACAATACAGCCTAACAAATTTTTTTTGAATGAAGTTAAAGACAATTAAGAACTACTAGAGCCATCTTATAGAAAAAATGGGAAAAACCAAGTGAACTTTTTGGCCAACCCAGTATTTGTCAATTTCCCACCCCTAACACTACTATCTCTCTGTTTATAACTTAATGGCTTGCATGTACCAACCCAGTAGCCTCCAAATGGTTTTCTGCCTTTAATCTTGTCCTGTCAAATCATCTTCCACACTTCCGGTGGGGAGCTCTACCTAAAACCTATGATTCTGCCACCTCCTTGCTTAAAACCCTCCAAAAGTTTCATCTCCAGGGAAAACTTCACATTTATTAATACAGCAGTCAAGGCCCCACACACCGTCACTCCTACCTGTTTTTTCAGCCTCTTCTCATGCCACTCTTTGCTTCTCCTTCCAGCCATCCCAAGTAGTTCATAAAGCCTTACTGTGTTAGGATTTCAGGGCTGCCAAACAAAATACCACAGACTGGTATGTGGTTGGAACAACAAATTTATTGTCCTATAGTTCTGGAGGCTGGAAGTCCAGGATTAAGGTATCAGCAGGTTTGGTTTCTTTTGCAGCCTCACCCCTTTACTTGCAGATGGCTGTCTTCTTGTTGTGTCCTCACATGGTCTTTTCTCTGTGTGCAACACTCCTCTTGTCTCTTTGTATGTGCTAATCTCCTCTTACATACGGACACCGGCCAGATTGGATTGAGGCCCAACCTACTGGCTTTATTTTCACTTAACTACCCCTTTAAAGGCCCTGTCTACAAATGCAGTCACATTCTGAGGTATTGGGGGTTAGGACTGCAATATAAAAATTTTAGAGAAATATAATTTGGCCCATAACACCTACTATCGGCCTGTTCTTTCTTACCTCCTTGCCTCTTTTCATGTTGCCTTTATTTAGAATATTCCTCCCCTATTGCTTGACTCCAAATTTTTATGACTCAGCACAGATATCACTACCTACCAAAAGCCTCAAGCCTTACCCTGAAAAGACAAGCTGGTGACCCTCCTCTGTACCCACTAAATACTCTGGTTGTACCTCCATCCCGATCTTACTACTTTATTTGGTAATTATCTTTAGAATGAAACATTATTGAATTGCCAATATTCAACCATTTTAACTTACAGAAACAGCAATTTTATATGGTCTGACCTAATACATGTCTCTTCTGACTCATCAGCCTTTTGAACCTAGGGACAATGTCTTCTTTACCCCTGTGTACCACAGTGCTCGGCACTGAGTACATACTTGTAAATGTTGAAAAAGTGAATGTTGCATACAACATGTTCTCTATCCCTGTGGTTCTTTATATATTATTTGGAGAGTTGAAATATTGGCCACAAGACATAGATAGACAAATCCTAGGCTCCATCCTCAGAGTTGTAAGAACTGGGAGTTTAATATTGGTAGGCTTGTTAGAAAGGGCCATTGGAAAGATGTGAGGCTTGATCTGGAATGGTAAGAAGGGACAGCCATGAGACTGGTAAAGAGGTGCAGGAAAGGGAACTCAGTGAGCAAAGTGTGGAAGGTGTAAGCAGTGAATTGATGGTGGGAATGAGCATTAAATTAGAATGGCTTTACTGGAAAGGATAGGCATTAAGAACTTGTGAGACTAAGGTGGACCAGGGAAGGACAGTCTAAGTAATGGAGTTCCATAGACGCTGAATTCAGAGTTTGTATGTGACCATCCAGGCAATGGGAGATATTGTCAGTTCCAAGAATGATATACAAATGGAGTGCTGGGAAGATTACCTGGATTTTAGGATGACACATGGTCAGAGATACAGTCTAGAGGCTGGATGAAATAGGTGGCTGTTTCAGGAACACAGACCTGAGTTAGAAGAGCTTGAGATCCTCTCCTTGGTTGGCCTAAGGCTCTGACTGAGTCTCACATTTGGGCTACTCAAAACTAATTGAAGTATCAGTACAGATTCAAAGAAGGCTTCTAATAATGTGATGTAAAACTATCTCTGACTGAAGAGGACAATCAATCCACTAAAGGAACTGGGTGAATATGTGGTTTTGTGAAATTTGTTATGACTTTGAACAGAGTGAAATGTAGCAATCCCATTTCTTCTTGGCCCAGGTCTGGTTGATCCTGCCTCATTTTAGAGAAACATCATCTGAGGATGCAGTCCTGCATTCTCTCTGGAGCTCGTCAGTCTTCAGTCTCAACCCAGGAGAGTAGCATGGGCTTTATAAGACTAACCCTAAGAGCCCGCAGCCTGGATTTGACTGGATTCAGTTCTGACTCCACCACAAGTTAAGTGACTTTGAGAGAGTTATACAACCACACTGAGCTTTAGTCTTCTCTCCATAAAATAACATAATGGTTTCTACTATTGTAGAAACTATAGTTTCTAGAGAAGTGTGGGGAATCCATGTGATAAAGATGTATAAATCATTTAGAATACTTATATTAGGTTGAATCACAGGAAATTGCCATTTTGGTGCATTTAAAATGGCTGAATATTATCAATTCCCTATTGTTCTACCTATAGTAAATACTCAGCAAGTGTTAGATACTGATCCTCTGGCACCTGGTAAATATTTGCCCAAGAAGTGACAGAGAAAACAAGGACATCGCCCCCGTAGTCAGCCCTACTCTGTCCCCCAGCTTATTCTGGTTTCTTCATCCTGCCTGGTCCCCCCCCCCACCCTCCCCAAGCCTCTGAGCTGGCCAGTCCTGTCTTTTGTTGCTGCCGCCCTCTCATGGCAACATAGAGGGCACCCTGTTCTTGTCTCTTCACCAGCCAGGGCCTGGGAACACCTTCCTTTCCTTAACAAACTTAAAATTGATAGGGCTGTTTAAAAAGTTAATTTTACTAGGAACTAAAAGGACATTTTTAAGTACTTTTTTTAATTGTTTTTTTAAGCACAAGAGACTTCTAACCAAGATGGGGGCATAGGTAGACACACTGTACCTCCTCACACAACCAAAAGAAGGACAACAAATTTAAAAACAAAAAACAACCACAACTGTCAAATGATCAAACTGTATGGAATTCTGACAACCAAGGAGTTAAAGAGGAAACATTCATCCAGACCAGTAGGAGGGGTGGAGATGGGCAGTCAGGTGGAGAGGATTTGCAGCAAGGAGGCAGCTGGCGGACAGGGCAGTCCAACATTTGACTGTAGATAAACCAGGAGGAACAACTGGGGAGTGAGACAGACTGCACAACCCATGGTTCCATTGCAGGGAAATAAAGCCTCAAAACCTGTGACTGAAGAAACTTGTGGGGGTTGAGGTGGTGGGAGAAACTTCCAGCCTCACAGGTTAGTCACTGGAAGGAACCATAGGGTCCTAGAACATACACAAACCTACCCACCCAGGAATCAGCATTAGAAGGGCCCAATTTGCTTGTGGGTAGTGGAGAAAGTGACTGAAAGCTGGCAGAGAGCTAAACAAGTGGCTTTGTTTGCACAGTAATGTGGGTTGCCCCAACATGGTAAACACCTAAGGCTCTACCCCTTACTATGTAGCAGGCATGCTGAGACCAAAAAAAAGGCACAAATGAAAGAACAGATCAAAGCTCCAGAAAAAATACAACTAAGCAACAAAGAGATAGCCAGCCTATCAGATGCATAGCTCAAAACACTGGTAATTAGGATGCTCAGAATTGGTTGGGTATGGTTGCAAAATAGAGGAAAAAATGAAGGCTATGAAAAGTGAAATAAAGGAAAATGTACAGGGAACCAACAGTGACAGGAAGGAAACCAAGATTCAGATCAAGGATTTGGACCAGAAGGAAGAAATAAACATTCAGCTGCAACAGATGAAGAATCAAGAATTCAAAAAAGGACTGCTGGCCAAGATGGAGGTGTAGGTAGACACACTGTGCCTCCTCTCACAACCAAAATAAGGACAAGAACAATTTGGAAACGAAAACACAACTGGTACTGACAGAAAACTGAACTGTATGGAAGTCTGACAACCAAGGAGTTAAAGTAGACACATTCATCTAGACTGGTAGAAGGGGCGGAGTGGGACAGCTGGGCAGAGAGGGGTTGTGGCAAAAAAAGTGGTGGCTGGTGGACTCTGGGCACGCAGGCAGTGGCTGGCAGGCCTCGGGCGTGGGGTGGCAGCAGGTGGACAGAGTGAGACAGTGGATGTGGATGGGTGCAGCGTGCATGGTGGCAGGAGGACCAGGAGATCCCACATTTGTGCACAGATAAGCCAGGCAAAACTGGGGAGCAAGACAGATGGTGCAACCCAGGGCTCCTGCTCAGGGAAATAAAGCCTCAAACACCTGGTAGAAAACACCTATGGGGGTTGGGATGCTGGGAGAAATTCCCAGACTCGCAGGAGTTGGAGAGACCCACAGGGCCCCAGAACAGACACAAGCCCACCCACCTGGAAATCAGCACCAGAAGGGCCCAGTTTGCTTGGGGGAATCGGCAGAAGGGAATGAAATCTAGCACAGAGCAGAACAAGTGCCATTGTCCCCTCCTGGACCCCTCCCCCACAAACAGGTCACAGTGTAGCAATGTGGGTTGCCCCACCCTGGTGCATACCTAAGGCTCTGTCCCTCACTACATAACAGGCACGTCAAGGCAAAAAAAAAAAAAAAAAATGACCCAGAGGAAAGAACAGATCAAAGCCCCAGAACAAGTACCACTAAGCAATGACGAGATCGCCAGCCTATCACATGCATAGTTCAAAGCACTGGTGATCAGGATGCTCACAGAATTGGTTGAATTTAGTCACAAATTAGATGAAAAAAATGAAGGCTACATTGAGTGAAATAAAGAAAAGTGCACAGGGAACCAATACTGATGGGAAGGAAACTGGGACTCACATCAATGGAGTGGACCAGAAGGAAGAAAGAAACCACCAAACAGAAAAGAAGGAAGAAACAAGAATTCAAAAAAATGAGGACAGGTTTAGGAACCTCCGGGACATCTTTAAATGTTCCA
>PVIA01018714.1:0-12068 GCA_004024845.1 Tonatia bakeri | reverse complement strand
GAACTTCCTCAGAAAATTAAAAATGGATCTGCCTTTCGACCCAGCAACTCCACTGCTGGGACTATATCCTAAGAATCCTAAAACACCAATCCAAAAGAACCTTTGCACCCCCATGTTCATAGCAGCACAATTTACAATAGCTAAGTGCTGGAAGCAACCTAGATGCCCATCAGTAAATGAATGGATCAAAAAACTATGGCACATTTACACAATGGAATTCTATGCAGCAGAAAGAAAGAAGGACCTACTACCCTTTGCAACAGCATGGATGCAACTGGAAAGCATTAGGCTAAGTGAAATAAGCCAGGCAGTGAAAGATAAATACCATATGATTTCACCTTTAACAGGAACCTAAACAACAAAACAAAGAAACAAGCAGGGTATAGTCAAAGACACTGCATTAGAGGACAGGTGGAGAGTGACCAGAGGAGAGAGAAGAGGGATTTCGGGGGAGAGGGAGAGGGGTTTACAGGAATAGAGTTAAAGGACACATGGATTAAAGCTAGGGGGAGGGTGGTAATGGGAGGGAGGTGGGGAGTGGGTGTGAGAGGGCTTGATTGGGAGTAAAGGGGAGAAAACTGTACTTGAACATTCATTTAAATAAAAAGAAAAAAATAGGCTTTTAAATAAATGGTGCTGGGACAACTGAATACCCATATGGAAAAGAATGAAGTTGGACTCTTACATTATACCATATACAAAAATAAAATTAAAAAATGGATCAAAGAACTGAACCTAAAAGTTAAACCTCTATTCTCTTAGAAGAAGACCTAAGGGTGACTATTTATGACATATTTGGCAATGAATCTTAGACATGATACCAAAACACAGACAATAAAAGAAAAAATACACAAATTGCAGAACATCAAAATAAAAAATTTTGCACTTCGAAGGATTCTATCAAGAAAAATAAAAGACACCCACAGAATGGGAGAAAAATTCTCAGCTCATGTATCTAATAAGGAATATTTTCCTAGGATATATAAAGAATTCTTACAACTCGACAACAAAAAGGCAAACAACCTAACTATAAATGGGGCAAGGATTTGAATAGGAATTTATCTAAAGAAGATACGAAGATGGCCAACAAATATACGAAGTTGCTCAACATCATTAGTCATTAGGGAAATGCAAATCAAAACCTGACAATGAGATACAATGTCATACCCACTAGAATGGTCATAATCAAAAAGATAGAAAAATGTCAACAAAGTGTTGGTGAGGGTGTGGAGGAACTGGAACCTTCCTATGTTACTGGTGGGAATATAAAATGGTGTACCTATTGTAGAATAAAGTTTAGCAGTTCCTTAGTAAGATAAGCACAAATTAATATAGGATTTAGGAATTCTACCCTAGAGTGGAAGAACTGAAAGTGAAAGAAACCCAAAAGAATTGAAACAGGTAGGTAATAAAAAAACCCAACCTTGTTCAGAATGTTTATAGCAGCATTATTCACAATAGTCAAAAGGTAGAGACAACCCAAATGTCCCTCAGCTGATGAATGAGTAAACCTAATACAGAACGTTCATACAATGGAATGTTATTTTGCCATAATAAAATATAAAGTACTGATACATGCTACAACATGGATGAACCTTGAAAACATTATGTTTAATTTTAAAAAGCCAGACACAAAAACCCACGTATGTGATACTCTTCATGTGAAGTGTCCAGCATAAGCAAATCTATAGAGACAGGAAGTTGATCACAGGTTGCTTTAGGCTAATGAGATTGAGATGTTAAAGTCAAAAAGTATCATATATCTAAGTTGATGGAAATGTTCTAATAATTAATGTGATGGCTGCACATAACTTTGAACTTATGAAAAACTTCTTTTTCAGTTTCATTGAGTTGTAATTGACAAGCAGTACTATATAGGTGTACATCATAATGGCTTGTTCTACATATATTGCATAATAATTACCATACTAAGTTCAGTTAACAAAAATCACCTCACATAGTTAAAAAATTGTTTTTCTTTCCATGTGATAAGAACTTTAAGAATCTACATTTTTGTTTATCTTAAAACTGAGAGTTTGTACCTTTTGACCACCTTCATCTAATTCCCCCACCCTCAACCTCTGCCTGTGATAATATAAGTCATTTCTTGTTTTTCTATGAGTATAAGTATTTTTTTTTAGATCCCACATATAAGTGAGAGCCTATAGCACTTGTCTTTCTCTTGCTGACTTACTTCACCTAGCATAATGCCCTCAAGGTCCATCCATGTTGTTACAAATGGCAGGATTTCCTTCCTTTTTATGGCTGAATAGTGTTCTATCTATCTATCTATCTATCTATCTATCTATCTATCTATCTATCTATCTATCTTTCTATTTATCATCTATCTATCATACCTATCTATCTATGTATGCTGTATTTATATTCATTTATCTGTTGACAGATACTAGGTCATAAAATTGATAGAACTATACATCTTTAAATGGATGAATGATACAATATATAAATTATATCTCCAAAAGCTTTTATAGAAAGAGGTGGGGAGAGAGAGACACAGAGAGAGGGAAGACACATTGGAGAGGTGGAAGAAAGAAAAAAATATATAATAGTCTACGTACATATGGAGAGAATGAATGGATCGAGGAATCTAAATCTTAAGAGCTTCTGGGTTTTTTCCACGAAGGGATCTTGTGGGTTGTTGAGGGAATCGATGTTCACTCCAAATGATGTGCTAGTAATCACATCCATGCTGTAGGCCCCAAAGATTCTGAGCAGAGAAACAAAGACATGAAAAATCAAAATCAGCAACTCTTTAAGCCTTAATCAACACACAACAAGCAGGCATGTAAATTTGTATACTCAGGAAAGACAGGTAAAGAGCCACACAACTGTCAAAACCATTAACTGGATCATCTGAAAATCTATGCTCCTGAAACACTCAATCATGAGGTATTTATCAGGTGTCAGTGATGTAGCTGGCCCTGTGCTGCGGTTATGGGGACACCAAGGCAAGTTAGACCCACCTGTGAGCACAGGGAGATTAGTCAGAGGAATGGAGACCCATAATCAGACAAACTACAGTAGTGTGTTTTGAGTCTGTACAATAGCAGTTGTTCTGTGTTTGAGCAGGACAAAGGGTAGATAATAAGCTCTTCCTTGTGGAAGCAAAAAAGGTGACATTGACCAAGGTCTTGCCCCATTGCAGTATCTGTACTCAAGAGTTGATTCCTGTTCAGCATATTACAGAAGAGCAGTACCCTGGTCTGAGTTGCCAGGAATGTCATCCCTGCTTCTCTACACTCCTGCTAAAGCCCCAGAAAGACCTGCTTTCCTCAGCTCCAGCATCTGAGGTTGCCCTGAGAGCAGACTCATTTCCATGAAATACAAGAACTAAGAATGTTCCTGGTTTAGAAGGCAGATGAATCTTAGATAATGTCTGTGAATTACTGTAAACTAGGTAGTAATGCCAGTTGCAGTTATGCTTCAGACGGAATGTCTTTACTGGAACAAGTCAGTACAGTATCTGGCACCTGATATGAAGCTATTGCTTAGAAAATGTCCATTTTTCCCCATCCTACTGTGTAAGAAACTTAAGAGGCAGTTATTTCTTCATTTTTGTCTGCATGCTTTACTCCTTTTTCAACCTAGTTAACAATTTATATCTAAATTTTTTATATTAAATACCTTTTTAGATTAAAAAATGATTATTTCTGTTTAAAAAATAATAAAAAATAACTCTAAAATTGATTTGGGGAAATCCCATAGATAAGTGAGCATACATACATGCCCAGTTATCCCAGATTAGTTCCAGTTTACATCAGTTGTTCCTGCATAATTTTTTAAAAAATGTCTTACTTTAGACAATAAATAATATGGCCACCCTGCCCATAGTCTGTATAGGACCTTCTCTCTTTTAGACTAAAGAAAGAAGTGGTGGTAAGATTTAATATCTCATATTTTGCTGGTGTCCTCACCAAAATCATGAAAGGGTTTAAGCTGTCCCAAGTTCCACTTTGTAACTTTCCTGCCCCACCCACTGCCACTATTTCACACTATCTACACTGGACCCTTTGGTATAATCATGTTTCTTCTTTCTGAACCATGTACCTTTGTCTTCCAGAATATCCATGGTGACAATCAAGCAGACACATTAATCCTGGTTCACATACACAAGAGAAGGCATTTCCCTCCTGGCTGCCCGGCCTTTTTGGGTGAACCACATATTCTTGGGTAGCCCATTGTAGTTCTAACACCACACACCTACTTCTGTTTGATCACAGAGTAACTCAGCAGTGGGAATTTCAGTCTGTGGAAGGCACCTGGAGGGTCTCAGGGAAGAGCTCAGAATCCCAGCATCTGGTCTCCTACTCACTTTTTCAAGTTGATGGGTTTGCCTTTCTCTGTTTCCTTCTTCAGGTTCCGCACCAACATATCTCCATACTGGTTAATGATGGGGAACATCTAGACACAAAAAATAATACCACTTGGAGTTAAATGTGAAGACCCAAGTCCTAGAAGGACCTGGCTTTCACAAGCATGGAGCAGTAAGGTATATTTTATAATGAATCTTATAATGTCATTTCTAGGACATAAAGTTAAAAGACCATTTTTAGAAAGCTCAAATTCAGTAGGTTACCCTTAAGAAACTATAAACTACCCTTAAGTTACCCATAAGATAGAAAGAAACTATCTTATTTTGTACTTGTCCAAAATTGTCCAGATGCATTCTTTAACTTTCAAACTAAATGTTCTTATATTCTTACCTCCTTGAGCTTTCCACTAGTGAAGGTTGGAGACAGCAACGTTCTTATTCTCTTCCAGTTTTCATCCTCAGCCACAGAGATGGCACTTTTCATAAATCCCACTGGACCAAGTGACTGGAGTTAAAAGCAAAAGACATTTTCCTCTACATATGTTTTAGAGGTCTCTATGGTTATAGAAAATTCATTAAATGGGCATCAATTATTCAACAAATATTTAGGGACTGTCTACTTAGTATCAGGCCTTATGCTAGATACTCAATAAATACTTATCCCAAATGTCTGGCATCCTGTGAAGGTGGAGGAGATATCAAGCCACCCAATGTGTTTTCCAATATTTATTCCAATCAATTTTTCAAGGCAAATGACCCACGTGTTTGGGAAACTGCTATTCCAGAGGAACAGATAGGAACAAGACCTAGTACCTCCTGCAGGGCTGTGCAGGATAGAAAGGGTTCTTGATTGATATCCAGACAGCTTTGGTAAACTGTATGTTGCCTCAGACCACTTCTGTCTTTACTTATATCTTTAGCATGAGCAACTTGAAAAAAGATGTCTTAACATGGTGATTAAAAAAATGTAGTTAATACTTAAAAAATTAGGAATCTATTTGCTATTACTTAAAAAAGATACAATTACAGGGGAATCCTTTTCTTTTACATTTCCTCACCAGGAATGGAAGGAAAAAGAAAGAGGTAATTCTATTTCTCAGGTTGGGACTGGCCTATCAAGCCAACCTGCTTGAGACCGTCTTCTCACTTTTAACACCGTATTTTGTTTTAAAAAGAATGTCTCCAGTACACATTCATGATAAAAACTTACCAACTAGGAATAGAGTGAAACTTTCTCAACTTGATAAAGAGCATAAACAAAAAATGTACAGCTAACATCACATTTAATAATGAAAGCCTGGAGTAACATCAGCAAGATGGCAGAGTTAGAGACTCCAATGTCTGTTGCCCCACAAAGAACAATTAGATATCTATCCACAAACAAAAATAGGTCTAGGAGAGTTCAGTAGTTAACTCAAGAAGCTTCCCATGCCGTGCTCTGGAGAAGACCCCAACAGATTTTGCTGCTGGGGAAACCAATAGCCAGCACAGCCACTGTGAACACCCTGCCAATGTTGGTGCTGATAGCTCCACAGGTTTCCATATTTGCTGATTATAGCAGCCTACATCCTGCTTTACCACCCTCCACACCCACCAGAGCTGCCCCAGTTGTGCTACCATCCCAAGTCATGGGATCCACTCCAGCAGCCAGCCCTGGTGTATGTGGCTGTGCATGTGTATAATACCTGCAGTTGTTTGGAGACATGATGTTATCTCTGATTCCTGTCAGTGGACTAAACCATGTTTTCCCACAGCTAACACTTGCAGCTCCATGCCTGCACATTGCCTGCCTCAACTCCAGTCACTGCAGTGCATGTGCCTGCAGCCTGCTCATGCCACGTGTCAGTGCACACTAATGGCCCAAACACTCTAAGCAAATTCTATGCCCACAGTTGGCCCTGGTTCCTGCCACTGGTCCTGGCCCCTACCATTGGGCAAATGCCTACAGTTAGTCCCCACTAATAAGTATCTCATACCAGCAACTTTTGCCACTATTACTGCCTGACTGAGGTCCTTGCCAGTGGCCCTGTTGATGCTGATGATCCCAACAGCGCTTGCGCTACAGTGGAGCCTCAATAGTTCATGCTGCCAAGGAATATGATGATGCTGTGAATTCCAGCTGCCTAAGCCAACCATACTCTCTTATTCTGGAGACCAAAGGGCCAAAGAACACTCCAGTATGTCCCAAACCACAAGTAAAGTTCTTTCCTTACTTAAATTATTTTATAAAGTTTGGAAGAGTTAATGGCTTCTTCAAATACACAGACAATAATGAAAGCCACCGGTTCATAAAGAATCAAGGAAACAAATCCTGCCATTCTCAATAACATGCATGAACCTGGAGAACAACATTCTAAGTGAATTAAATCAGGCAGAGAGGGACATATACTGCATGATATCACTTGTACATGGAATTAAAAAAAAGTCAGCCCAAGTAAAACAGGACAGACTGATGGCTATAAGAACCTGGGAGGGTGGAAGAAAGATACTGATCAAAGGCTACAAACTCAAGTATAAGATAAGTAAGTTCTGGAGACCTAATGTACAACATGGTGACTTTAATTGATAATATTGTACTGTATACTTGAAATTTGCTGAAACAGTAGATGTTAAGTGTTCTTACCACATACTGATGGATATGCTAATTCATTTGTGGTAATCATTTTACAATGTATGCACATATCAAAATGTCACATTGCATACCTTAAGTATATACATTTTATTTGTTGTGAATAAATATATCAATTAAAAGTGACAAAAACCAGAATGCTTTCCCCTAAGATTAGTAACCAAAATGTTCACTCACACCACTCTTATAGAACATCATACTGGAAGTTCTAGGTAGTGCAGGAAGACAAAAAGAACTAAAAGGCATACTGGAATGAAAAGGAAAAAATAAAAGCATCTCTGTTTTCAGGTGACATAATTATGAATGTGAAAAATCTTAAGGAATATTAAAAGAAAACTCTAGAACTAATAAATGGGCCCAGTAAGGTTGTAGAATATATGATCAACAAACAAAATTCAACCACATTTTTATGGAATAACAATGAGTATTTGAAAATACAATACCATTTATTATCACTCCAAAGAAAATAAACTACTTTAAGTAAAAATTTAACAAAACATGTATAGGATTTCCATGCTGAGAACTACAAAATATAGGTGAAAGGAACAGAAGAAAGCCTAAATAAATGTGGAGACATACTGTGCTTTTGGATTGAAAGACTTGACCTAGTAATGATTATAGATTTTCTCCAAATTGATCTATATGATTGTTTTCAATTATCATCAAAATCTCAACAATTTTTTGTAACATAGATAAGCTTATTCTAAATTTGTATGGAGAGGTAAAAGACATAGAATAGCTAAAACAACTCTGAAAAAAAGTGGAAGGAGTCATTCTAGATGCTAAGAATGACCAGGTAATCAAGACTGCGTGGTACTGCTGGAGGACAGATACATATATTAGTGAACAGAAGAGAATGAGAAATACATGCACACATTTAGGCCCAATTAATTTTTGAAATAGTTCAAAAGCTGTTCAAGGAGGAAGGATAGACTTTTCACAAATGGTGCTGCAGCAATCAGACATCCATTCAGGAAATAAAGAACCATGACCTACATTTCACACCTTATACAAATATTAGAACAAAATGGACTATAGATTTAAATGTAAAACATAAACCTATATAACATTTAGGGAAATAGAAGGGAATCTTTTGTCCTTAGGGCTAAATGAAGAGTTTTCAGAATTGGAACTAAAGGCACAACCTGAAGATGGAGGCATATAGGTAAACATGGCTGGCCTCCTCGTACAACCACAACAAAATTACAACTAAACTACAGACCAATGCTCTCTCAGAACCCTCAGAAGTCGTGTTGAATGGAAATCCAAAAACTATGGGACTAAAGAAACCACATCAGTCCAGAAGGGTAGGAGACACAGACACCTGGAATGAGTGAGTCCCACACCCACGTGTGGTGGATAAGAATTCAAGGGGCATATCTCAGGAGCAAGGGGTCCCAGCCCCACAGTAGACCCTCCCAGCCCAAGGTACAATGAATGTGAAAAATCTTAAGGAATATTAAAAGAAAACTCTAGAACTAATAAATGAGCCCAGTAAGGTTGTAGAATATATGATCAACAAAGAAAAAGCCTTCCCTGGCAGGGCTTATCTTACCTTGCCAGGAAGATAAGCCCCCACAACTTCTGGCTGTAAAAACCAGTGGGATTGGAGTCGGTAAAAAAGAACAAACAACCACTACTGGACTCCCTGGCAGTTACATTTAAAGCACCTCTGCCAAACTTACACAGATGCACTTCCTCTGAGCTCTAGAACCACTGGGGTAGCAGCTTGAAATGCAACAATAGCATATGGAGAGGAACTGAAGTGTCAGGGAGAGAAATGGGGACAGCTCTCTACCAGATAGAAAGGCAGGGTAAGGCCACTGTGCCTTTTCTGAGCCCTCCCCCTACAGAGTCACAGCTTCAGCAGGTGAGTCATATATGAGGCTCTATCAACTTGGCTTACACTGTTTGCTCTGCCTTGGCATTTACCTGAGGCTCTATCCCACCCAACTTATGGATCTGACCCCAGCCCCCTACCTCTGGCTAAGTGGCCCAGCCCAGCACTGGCAGCTGCCAGCTTTGGATCACAATTTGGCTTTGCCTGGGAACCTCCAAGCCCAGCACAAGTAGCAGCCAGCGGCAGATTACTTTGTAGCTCACATGTGGCCCCAGATGGAACAGAGGTAAGGGCTGGCCCTGCCCTGCACTACCCTGGAAACCCCAGAGCCTGCACACTCAGTGGATAGCTACAGACAACCTTGAGCACCACCACCCTGTCCCTGCACAGCTGATCCTCTACAGAGGGCAGAGGTTGGTGGTCAGTGGTCACAACCAGTCCTTGCAGCTGACTGGCCTGGGTACATCCTTACCATTGATCTGTCAACAGCAATCAAGGCTCAACTACAAGGGGAGGGTGTACACAGCCCACACGAATGGCGCACCTCAAGTACCCAGCTTGGGTGATAGGGGAGGCAGTGCTACTGGACCTACACCCCATACTACCAAGACAGGGAGTTGCAGAAGCTCTTCCTAATATGCAGAAACAAACACAGGGAGGCTGCCAAATGAGGAGATAAAGAGATGTGGCCCAAATGAAAGAACAGATCAAAACTTCAGAAAAAGAACTAAACAAAATGGAGATGAGCAATCTATCGGATTCAGAATTCAAAACTGGTTAAAAGGATGCTAAAAGAACTCAGTGAATATTTCAACAGTTAAAAAAGAGCCACGCAGAAATAAAGGATATACTAATGGAAATCAATAATTTACAGGGACTCGAAAGTAGGGTGGTTGAAGCCAAGAATTAAAATGATGATATGAAACACAAGGAAACAAAAAAAAAACAGCCAAGCAGAACAACAAGAAGAAAAAAGAATCCAAAAAAATGAGTGCAAGCAGCCTCTGGGACCACTTCAAGCAAACCAACATTCATGTCTTAAGGGTGCCAGAAGGAGAAGATAAAAAGCAGGAAATTGGAAGTCTAAAACAATGGAAGCGAAAAACTAA
Source organism: Tonatia bakeri (assembly GCA_004024845.1). Taxonomy (NCBI): domain Eukaryota; kingdom Metazoa; phylum Chordata; class Mammalia; order Chiroptera; family Phyllostomidae; genus Tonatia; species Tonatia bakeri. Next base: position 2,157 of record PVIA01018714.1, on the reverse strand, counting down.
TGAAAGAAAGCTTCCCTAATTTGGTGAAGGAAATAGACATGCAAGTACAGGAAGCACAGAGAGTCCCTAACAAGATGAATGCAAATAGGTCTACACCAAGACACATCGTAATTAAAATGCCAAAAGTTAAAGATAAGGAGAGAATCTTAAAAGCAATAAGAGAAAAGCAATAGCTACTTACAGGGGAGTTCCTGTAAGGCTGTCAGCTGATTTCTCAAAAGGAATTTTGTGGGCAGCAAAGGATTGGCAAAGGATATTCAAAGTCATGAAAAACTGAGACCTCTAGCCAAGATTGCCTTTAATAAAATGTTTTTTAAAAAGGTACAACCTATTAGAAATGGATAAATTGGCCTCATCAATAGTAAAAATATATTTGCTCTGCTAAAGACCCTGATAAAAGGAAGATAAGCTACACATTGTAAACATAAAATAATAAAAAGAGGGAGACTTATGGTGATGGAGCAGTTCTGTATACTGATTGTGATAATAGTTATAAATTTTTATAAGCAACACACACAAATGAGTGCACATAAAACTGATGAAATCTAAATAAGCTCTGTAAATATAGTGCCAATGTCAATTTCCTGTTTTGATATTGTACTGTAGTTATATGAGTAAAAGATATTACTATCTGGGGAAACAAAATAAAAGGTTTGGGACATTCCTGGATTTTTTTTGTAACTTCCAATTAATCTATTATTATTTCAATATTAAAAATTAAAAAATAAAATAAATAAAAATTAATTTAAAAAAATGGACACCTACCCGCCGGTTTGTGAAGACAGAGTAGCATTCCTTCACAAGCACTGCTTTGATCAGGTCTGGGTCGGTGATACCCAACACAGGCTGTCGGCCGTCATAGAACCTGTGTTGGGAAAGCAGAGCTCATTCAGTTTAACAAGGCGGCTTCTGCAGCTGGAGCCATGTCTGGAAGTCCAGACTTTCATTCTGTTGTGACATAACCCATATTCCTTGTGATCATCACTGGAAATAGCATGAGAACATTTAAACCTAGGTCATGTACCTTGGTGTATCATATACCATTCTTACCATTTTTTGTATGCTTAAAATATTTCACTATCTAAGAGAAAGTTAAGTTAGTAAATAGATAAAGGCAAGTAAATGATCTGAGAACATAAAAATAATGAAGAGAGCCTACCCACTCAGTCACTTAAAATAACATGTTTGGCAGTGGAAAAATACAATACAAAATAAAAAGGAAAAGATACACTTTTGAAGATAATCAAAAACATAAAAAATGCAAATGACAGAATATTAGATAAAAAATGTACACATCTGATCACAAATATGTAAAAATGAGTCTGCAAATAAAAAAGACTTAGAATGCTCAAAAAGATAGAGCAGAAATATGAATGATTTCTATGTTCTTTTTCTAAAATTTGATTACTAGTTTACAATTGCTTAAAGGAAATATTTTAACTGCTAAAGAGAAGCCCTTGGTCGAATCCAGTTTAGAAATATTTAAAACAAACAACAAAGAAAATAAAAAACACAGAGAAGCATGTATAATTAATTTACAAATATTTTCCTTTCATTACTTGTATTTATTCTACATGTGGGTCATAATTGGCCCCGAACTCCAAGCAGGTTACATCTGCCAGCAGCAGGGCAAGCCCTCTCCTGCCGCACCCACCACCCCTCCAGTGGCTCCTAACAGCAACAGCCCCTGTGACTGCCTGAGGCCACTTTACAAAATCCTCAAGTCCATCAGCCCATCAGGGAGCAGTGTGGTTTAGAAATATCCTACATCTCTTCAGAGTTAGTAGAGCACAGTACATAAACCAATACTTGTATAAACTAAACCTCTATTGAGAAGGGTTGCTTTAATTTTTTTAAAAAAACCCAAACTCCATTATTTACAGAGAAATTTTAAGAAGCTGAGTAGATATGGTTTCCCTTTCTGTTTACTTATACCCAGAGCCCTTTTCCAATGACATAACAAATCCAAATTTAAAATGAAGGATTTGGGCTTTTAATTAACAGTCAATCATGTGGGAAGGAGTTGTAATAGGCATTTATGAGCCTATATTAGAAGGGTCTGAAATAATGCATTTCACCCAATGAAAGGAGACCTAAGGGAGGAAAATTGGAGAAGAGGGGCATGATGAGACTGGACAGAAGGTGGTGCCAGGAGTC
>PVIA01018713.1:0-12069 GCA_004024845.1 Tonatia bakeri | reverse complement strand
AGGGAGCACAGACACCGACACATCGGCCACCTGGTGGGGCCCCAGTCCCCCCAGGAACCCCACTCTGTACTGCATCCTCCCCACGGCCCCTCCCATCCACACTCCTCCCTCTCTGCCCCACCGGAGGCCGCCCCGCTCACTGCCTCTCCCCAGCGCCCTGACCTCTGTTTTCCGTCAGGTTCCGCTCACAGGAGGCCCCTGCCGGAGCAAGAGAAGAGATGCCAAGGGTACAGCCCACGTACCCCACCCCGGGGCCCCTGGCTGGCCAGGCCTCTCCCTACAGCCTGGGCCTGTCTGGCCGGGCATCCCCCTCCAGGGCTGCAGCTCGGGGGTCCCCAGGTCACCCCCACCTGCGCCGTAGGACCACAGGGTTCACGGTGCCCGGTGGGCAGTCTGCCACCGAGAGCCCCTCCTCCAAACTGCCCCCAGGAAAACCCTCTGTCTCAGCACCGGCTGTCATGAGAAAGCAGCTTCAGCTCGGGTTCTAGGCTTCATCAGTCCACACACATTTAGGAGTCTCTCACAGTTCTGGAGGCTGCGAGCCCAGGGTCAGGGTGCAGGCCCGTTCGGTGGCCAGAAGGGCCCTCTTCCCGGCCGTGTCCCCATCCGCCTCTTCTCCGTGGGTCACCGAGCTCTCTCTGTCCTCCATTTCCCTTAAAGGCCCATGGCGCAACCACTTACCTCACCCCAACTTTAAGTGGATTTTTCCATAATTAATTTATTGACGTTAAATGCACTCAACCTAAAATGACCCATTCAGAGTGAACAGTCCATGTCATTTAGTCAGGTCACAGTGGTGTGCCATCTCTCCTACTTTGGAGTTCCAGACTATTTCCACCCCCCAAAGGAGACCCCATTTGGCCAGGTGGCCCCTGCCTCAGCCTCTGGGCCACCGCCTGCCTGCTCTCTGTCCTCATGGTGTCACCTGTCCTGGGTGTGTCACATAAATGCGCCACTGTGCTTACACTGTGTCAGCTTGTTGTAGACACGGTGGGACACCTCAGACACAGCACAGCCCCCTAAACCCACCCACTCTCTCTATGCCCACCCTGCACGCAAGGCCTCGTGGAGTTGAGCATGGAGCCTGGTCACGTGAGAGCAAAGCAAAGCAGAGGCCGGTCGAGGCTCCTGGGAAATGCCAGTGTGTGTGCTGTGTGTTCTGTGTACTGTGTGTGCTGTGTGTGCTGTGTGTGCTGCCACGTGCTGCCGTGTGTGTCTCTGATTAGCCTGGGCCCGCACCTTTGAGGCTGCTATGCGGGGCCCCGCCCGCCCCCCTCCCACTCAGAGTCTGCCGTCTGCAGGGAGGGCGGGGGGTGCAGCAGCCCCACCCACTGTCCTCAGCTTGGGCACCAGCCTGCAGGCCTGGAGGCACTCGAGGGTGGGGGGCCCCACTGACACCCCCAGGTCAGGGACAGGAGGCTGACCCCATCTGGGGTCCCAGGAAAAATGCAGTGGGCAATGGCCCCAGGCCACCCCACTCTTTGCGTCCCTTCTTGTCCCTGACACTGACTCAGGCAGAAGCCAGTGCCCGGCTCTGTAAGGAAACACCGACTTCAAAGGGCCTGCAGCTGTTCTCCGGGACTTGGCTGCCTGGCCCGAAGCCCCTCGGCTCCCAGGCCCGGCCCTGACGGCAGGTGCCGGCCACGGAGCAGAGCCAGGGACATGTGACCATCCACATCCAGGAAACCGGGGACAGTGACCTCAAGTCCTGGGTCCTGTTTTTTTTTTAATCCAGTTCACCTGTGCTAATCGGCATGAAGATTTCTCCGTCTTCTCATCTCCAGTTTTCCTCCCAACCCACTTTGTATGAACTCAGAGGGATGGGGGCGGGAGACAGGCCAGTGGGGGCCAGAGTCCAGAACTGGGGAAGAGAAGCCACACGGTGGGTCCACTCTGGGCCGTGGGCTCTGTGCAGCTAGCTGCAGTTTCCGCAGAGCCTGCTGTCCTGGCTCCCGCACTGCTCGCTCCAGATTGCCACCTGAGCACGTCTCTGCCACACCCGCAAGAGTGCCAGGAGAGGCTGAGCCAGGTCAGAACGAGGCGGGGCTCCCTGGGCCTGGGAACTAGTTTCTCCTTCCCAAGACAGGTTCTGCAGGTGGCTGAGCAGGAGGAGTGGCTGGACGACAGACAGCCCCACCCCGCCCGAGGGCAAGCATTAAACCCCCGGCCACCCCCCAGGAGACAGAGTCTGGGCAGGGCCTGAGGGTGGGGGCAGGCTGCTCCCCCTCTGTGAATCCAGCCCTTGCAGCTCCATGCCTCCGGAAGGGTGGGGGTGTCAGCCCTCCCGACCCACACAGGCGACGCCTCAGAGGGCAGCCCAAGTTCAGGCAGCTGCACCAGGCTGGAGCTCGGGGTGGGGCGACGCCTTTGCTGCCCAAATCTGGTCAGACACTCTCAGCGGGAGGGACACCAGCCCAGGATGGCCATCCACCCCAGGGGACAGGCCAGCCAGCTCCACCCTATGCCCGCTTGGCCGGTGCCCAGCCACAGATGGAGGCGAGGGCTTTGACCTTGTCCCAGCCTCGCCGGGGTGGGAGGCCGGGCAGCAGGGACCCGACCACAGGCCAGGCACACCGTCAGTGTCCTTTGGAGCCGTTTCTGTCTGGGGCCGTCTGTCACCACAGAGATCTCCTCCTGGACCGCAGCCCCGCGACCGATTGGCCAGCTGATGCCGCGCCCAGGCTGCCGGAAGAGGAGGGTGCCAGAAACTTATCTTCAAGGGTCTGATGTTTCAGAGGCAGCCTGAGAGAGGGGTCAGCACAGGAAGAGCTGGGTGTTTCTTGACGCTTGTTTCACGTTTCAAAGCGGCTGTATTTTTCATGCCTCACCTGAGCATACTGGATTATTGTTATTATTGATTTTAGAGAGAGGAGGGGGGAGAAAAAGAGCGAGAGAAATGTCGATGTGAGAGAGAAACTTCAGCCGTCGGCCTCCAGAGGGTCCTGACGGGGACCCAGCCCACCACCCTTGGGCATGCGGGAGGCCCCTTCACCCAGCGGGGCCCCGGCCAAGCAGAACTGCCTTCGTCTGGAAGTATGTGCCAGAGCAGGTGACTACTGTCCACTTTGGGGTCCGATGTCTCCAGAAGGTTCCATCCGGCCTGCCTCAGAGAGGGGAGAGCCAGTGAGGCCCTGCCCTGTAGCACTTGCTGATGGCCGTGACCTTGCCCTCTTCTCCCCTGGTTGAGGCAAAATTTAAAATGACCCTTTATTTTTTTGGCCTTCCGCAGGTGAAAATTCATTTGGACGACCTTCCCAGGACACTTAGGTTTTGTGCAGCCGAAACCGGCCACCGATGTGGACCCCGGGTCCCAGGTGTGGTGGAGACCTGCCGATGCGGCGGCACCCAGGAAGGGGCTGGAAATACAGACCAGGGCCCGCAGCGCACACCGCCGCCCCCCGCCCCTGCCCCCACCGCGCGCAGGTCGGGGGACTAGCCGCAGCTGCTGGAACAAAGTGGCCGGGGCTGCTGTACGTGCTGGAGCGTGAGAACCACGATCTTGGTTAGCACACAGCCAGAAATCGGACAAGTGTGCCCCGCACAGGGATGTGTCTCTTTTGCAGGCACACCACCCGCGTGTCCCCAGCGGCCCCCAGGCACCCCTGGCCGGGGCGAGGCAGGTGGGCGGGGAAGCAGAAAATGAATCGGTTTGGCCGTCTTCCGTCCAGTTCTGGGCGCCTTCGTGCCTGTACTCATCCTTGCAGAACCGAAGGGCCGGGCCGCCGGGGTGTCCCATGCAGAATGGTGTGCTTGCCGTGAGGTGCTCCCGTTGGCGTGCAGCCACTCAGGAGCCCCGGCTTCCCATGCAAAGTTCCCCCTCCTGGACGGGAGGCCGAGCCGTGGCTTCTGTGCGCCCTCTGGGCGCTGACACACCGATGTCTTTGTCACAGCCAACAGACCGCGCTGTGGGGCTGCGCGAGGGTCGGCGCCATCTGCAGGAGGTTGGGCGACACGCTAACGTTCTGCGAGAACCGCCCGGGCCTGGAGACCCAGGTCCTGTCACCGACCCCAACCCCGCCCCACTCCGTCCTCCGGCTCTGGGTCCCCCGGGACTAGCCCTGGCGGTTGGCAGGGCCGAATCTCCGCTGGTGTTTGGTTTTGAGAGTGGAAACTCACGGACGTGGTGCCTCGAGCGGCTCGGGCTGCCCCCGCAAATCTCTGCAGGGTGGGCGGTTTCACAGCCAACATTTCCGACGGTTCTGCAGGCTGCAGCCGGAGATCAGCGCACCGCAGGGCGGCTGGACGGCTGCAGGGCGAGCCTCCCCCGGGGTCACTGACCTCCCCCGGGTTCACTGACCCCCGTCTTCCTGCTTCGAGGTCACAGGGGAGGGAAAGGTGCAGAGAACTCTCTCGCCAGGGCGCTAATCCCGCTGTGGGGGCTCCACCCTCCTGACTAATCGGCTCCCAAAGGCCCCGCCCTGGGCCCCGCCTCCCCGAGGCCCCGCCTCCCGGAGGCCCCGCCCCGGAGGCCCCGCCTCCTGACGCCACCACCTGGGGAGCTAGTCTCCACACAGGAGCTTTGCGGGGACACAGGCGCTCAGCCCCTGTGCTCAGTGGCACCCCCTTCAGGTGAGTCATCAGGAAGGCGGCGGCTCCAGGGGCTGGAGGATTTCCAGCCGTTTTCTCCTGCTTGGTCTCCTTTGCACAGTGGACGTTCGTTTGGGGTTCCCTCCCTTGGCTTGTGAGACCTGTGACCTGACATCTCGGTGCCTGCGAGCCAACTCAACCTGTGACCTCGGGCCAGGGCACCCACCCCGCACAGTCGCACAGTCGCAGCCGAAACCTCAGCGGGCGGCTCCGCTGACTCGCACTGGGGTTTACTGTGTGGATCAACCAGCATCCGTTTCAGGAGTTTCCCGGGAGCCGCTCGCGGTGCAAGCCGGGTCCCCGGAGGTGTTTCTGTCACCGCGCATCCGAGGGACACCGCGTCTCCTCCTGACACCTCCCCCCACCCCGGCAAGCCCCTGGCAGCCACAAGAGCCCGTGGGGAAGGATTTTCTGCCAGCGCCTGGCCTGCCGTCCCCTCTTCCGCGTGACGGCCCCGGGGCAGGGGCTGCTGGCCTGCGCTGGACTCTTGCAGCCATCCTGAAAGCCAGAAGCAGGCGACACGTGGTGACATGAGGACACGTGGTCCTGAAAGTTGTGCCCGCTGCCTGCACGCCGCCCCACCCAGGTCTGACTCACGCTCCCGTCACGTCCGCAGCTTCAGCCCAGCACCTTCCACGGCGGCTTACCTGAGCCAGCAGCACACAGAAGAACCGTGGACCACGAGTTACTGTGTAAGAAAGAGGGGACAGCCCCGGCCGGGTGGCTCAGTGAGCTAGAGCATCATCCCGTGCATCAAAAGTCTGTGGGTTCAATTCCCGGTCAGGGTACTTGCCTAGGTTGCAGGTTCAAACCCCGGTCAAGGCGTGTATGGGAGGCAACTGATAAATATTTCCTCACATTGCTGTTTCTCCACCACCCCCCCGCCATTCTTCTCTTTCTAAAATCAATAAATGTATCCTCAGGTGAGGATTACAAAGTCTTTAAAAAGAGGGGAGAGAAGAGAAGCATATTAAAACAAAAAGGGGAGGCGCAGAGGCGGGCTGGGAGGATTCACAGCCTGACACCTTTGGGCGTGACGTGAACGCTGATATCCTGGTAGAAGATTCATCGTCCGGGGAGTCGGACCTGGTCGGGGGCCTCAGGAGAGCACGGACACGCCAGGGGCCGCAGAGCCCAGGCTGCTGCCTGTCGACCAAACTGCGTCCGGCCTCGCGACGCAGCCCGTCTTTGAAGCCTCGGAAGGCAGGGCCACACGACTTGGGAATGTGCGTGTTTCTTGAGACCACACGTTTCTGAGTTCTTGCAAACGTATACTTTTCCTGTCCCAGTCGTAGTTTGCGACGGCAGCCAAGGACCCCGCAGCCCGCCCTTCCGCCAGCTTCAGGGTGGATCCCAGGACTGCAGCCCCGGGTTGGAAACGTCTCGACCTTGTCGAACAGCTCCAGTCACGGGCGACATAGCCCAGGAGACGCCTCCTCACTAGCCTCCCTAGGAAAGAACAATCAGGGAGAGGGCCGCCCCAGAGCCCGGAGGGAACGTTCCGGAGCAGCGTCGAGGTCAGTTTGCACGGATCTCGAGTCTCTCGAAATGTGTCCTCTGCCCATAAAAATTCTGTGCCCGACAGAGCGGTTCTTGCTCCCGTAGGGACGCCGATCCCTCCGAGTCTGGTGAGCACGCACTCCTCGTCGGGACGCGTGCCTTTATGTGGTTCACATATAAACGGAGGGTGGCCGGTGACATCCTGAAACCGGAGCTACAAAGAACGGTTGTGTGGAGGGTGGGAAAACAACGAGGCATTCTGGGAATATCCCAGAGGAGTGGGTAATCCGGGTGGGGCCGGGATGGGCCGGGGTCCCGGGGGCTGCTGCTGGGAGACCGGCTGGAGACGAGAGGCCAAGGAGGGAAGGCAGTAAGGGGTGCTTAGTGGAAATTCACTCCTCCAGCGTCCACCCAAAAAGGCACCAGCGTTCCCCCGCCGCCCGGCAGAGTTCTAGCCCCTGGGGACGAATTGGAGAATCAGTCAGTTTTGATCAGAAGCTTTGTCAAGAAGACCACATGGTGGGGAGTTTTCCAGCAGGGGGCTCGTGAAGTCTGCAGTGCGTCCTTGGCGAGGTGAGCCGACGCCACGTGCAGTTCCTGCACCAGGACGCGCCCGGGCTCAGACTGTTAGGGACCGCTCCGCCCCTTCTTCTGCGCCTGTGTCTGCGTGGTGGAAGCACCACCCAGGGCAGGGAGCGTCCCCTCCACTGCTGCTTGGCTGCTAGTTGCCGACGTTTCAGGAATCATTTTTAACTAACAAAACACCAACCCTCCTCAGGTGGGCTTTGTGCTTGGGCCCCAGGACTCCACGTGGGTGAAGGTTCATGGAGCTCGCTAATAAATCCCACCCACCGATCACTCGCTGCCGTGGAGCGAGAGGCCCTGCTCCAGCCCAAGGAACGGCCACAGGCCTTTCGAAGGGTCCTCTGCTTCCAGAGATCTTCCGACTTGAGACCCCTCAGCTCTGCCACACTGGCTTGTGGTGAGGCATGTCCCTCTCACCCCAAACTCATTTGTTCAAGTCCTAACGCCCCACACTCAGCAAAGGACCTTATGTGGCCATCAGGGATGTGGCAGATGTCCACACAAGGCCCTCACACAACAGGCCTGGGTCCTCCTGCAAAGGGGACATTTGGACCCAGACACACACACACACAGAGAAGGCCACACGAGCCTGGAGGCAGAGGTGGGGTGACGCGTCTGCAATCAGAGGGTCGCTGGCAAACCCCCAGAAGCTGGGGGAGCAGCAAGGACCTCCTCAGAGCCTCGGGAGCCAAGTCCCCCACACCCAGGCGCCGCTGCAGACGTGTCCCCTCTCTGTCCACCTCTCTACGCCCCCCATGTCGCAGCCCCTGCGGAAGTAGCATCTACATGTCACTCCACAGCGTGATCCCCCAAATACCTGCAGAAAGGTCGCGCCAGCGACTGCCGGGGGCGGACACTCGGGTTGGAGGAGGAAGTGAACCGCCTCTCTGTCCCCGAGGCTCACAGTCTGGGTGGGGGACAGACGCCACACACACGTATCACCTGCCAGTCACAGCGGGTGACCACCCACCCTGGCACCAGGACAAGGCAGAGGCCCCAGTCGGGGTGGAGGTTTGGTGGCTTGGAGGGGGGAGAGAGAGGGGCAAGAAGGGAGGGTCTCCAGCCCAGGTGCTCGGGAGACAGAGGTGCCCACCCCCGAGATGCAAACCGGGGGGAAGGGGGCTCAGTTTGAGACTTGCTGGACTCGGAGCCGGCGGGAACTCAGGTGGCCGCTGCAGGGGAAGGCCGGGTGGGGCTGTGGAATGGGGCCCCGTGCCAAGGATGGAGCCCCGAGGACAAGGCCTTTTAAGAGCCTGCTTTTAACTGAAGAACTTGTCAAGTGTGTGGCGGCGGCGGGCTGGGTGACTCAGAGACTTCCCCTTGGCTTCGTGTACCAGCTTGTCTCGGGCGAAGGAACACTCGGCAAAACCCGCAGTGTCACCCGCCGTAGCTTCTGAGAGGTGACGGGGCGCCAGCCAGGCCCGCCCGAGCTGCCAGGCGCTGCCTCTCCTCTCTCCGACCCTCTCCTTCGCTAGGGTGGGACCAGCCTTCTCCCGGGCAGCCCGCTGGAGCCCCCCGCACGCTCACTCCCAAGCCATGGCCTTGCTACCAAACACAGCTCCCACACGAACCCTGTTTCCCCTCCATCAGGGGGTCGCCCTGAGGACCTCCGGCCCGGGAAGCCGGTGGCAGCCGGGCCACCACCCCGCCAGCAGGCCAGCAGCCCAGGGAGGAAGAGCGTGGCTCCAGTCGTGGACGCGGCTCAGTTCCCACACCTGCAGACTGGAGAGAATCGCAGGGACCCAAGGGGCCGGAGGGGCAGATCAGACTGTGCCTCGGCCCGGCCACCCCACCTCCGCCGGCCCGAGGGTCTTGTCCAGGCCTCAGCTGCACCAGGGACTCCTCCTGGAGCCCCCCTGGCCGCCCCACCCCCACCCCACCCCCGAACGCCACCCCCGCGGTTGTCTCCGTAAGAAGGACTTTATCCCGTGTCCGTTTGCTTGTTGAATGTTCACGCACCCCCAGGAGGTAAATTCTCCGAATGTTCATCAATGAACGAACGAACGAACGAGAAGTAACACTTTTGGCTGGAACCGAGGCCAGAGGAAGGGACGCAGGAAGAAGGAATTAGATAAGGCCCCAGCGCGCGTGGTCCACGCCTCGGGCACCGCCCACGCGGGCCGCTCGCGGGGGGGTGGGGGGGTGGGAGGGGCCAGACTTGACGCTGCGCTCCGCTCCTCGCCGGCGCCTCCCGGTCCGTTCTGCCGGGTTTCGCCGCTTTGACATCCTCGGTGCAGAGCGGCTGGGACTCGGGTGCCCAGCCGCCTCCTGCCCCCTTTCCTGCTCCGCTCCCCGCTGCTGGCAACCCCGCGGCGCCGCTCCCCAGGGCCCAGTGACTCTTGGCTCATTTCCTTCTTTTCCCCCCAAAAACTTGGGCTCCCGGTCACTACGGTCACCACGATGTGAGGTGAGTGTCGGACCAAAAGCAGCCTGGCTTAGGCCCAAATATGCCACCAATCCTTTCTGTGCCCTCGTTTTAGACGGACTTAACTTTTTTAGAGCAGTTTTAGGTTCCCCGCAAAATTGAGGGGATGGTACAAGAGCTGCCCACGTCCCCCGGCCCCCCGCAGGCACGGCCCCCCAGGATCGACGTCCCCCCCAGACGGTGCGGGTGTCACGTTCGGTCTGGGACACACTGTGGGTGTGGAACGTGGACGGTGCCAGGCACCTGTCACTACAGTCACACACAGGCCTGTCACTGCCCCCGCTCACCTACTGCCCCCTCCCCAGCCCCGGTGGCCCCTCAGCCTTCCCTCTGTCCCTAGTTTGGCCTTTTCCAGGAGGTCATACGGTGGAATCCTATGGAGTGTGACCTTTTCCCGCCGGGTCTTTCACTAAACGATGTGCATTTCCGGTTCCTCTGTGTCTTTTCCTGTCTCCTTCCCTTTGAATCCCCCCCACGGTGCCCCACCCCCCACAGAGCACCTAGTCAGCTCCGCACCCTGGGGTGCAGACGGGCTGCTCAGCGGTGGGGAGAGCAGAGTCAGAGGGCGCCCCTGGGGGCTTCTGGGCCTGATTCGGGGACCTCCAGCTCTCCCAGGTCGCTCTCGTGCGCGGGCCTCGTCCCCGACTCCCTAGCCCCCCCCACCACCTACCCCCCACCGCCCCCATCAAGTCCCATAAAAATATCAAACAAGAAAGTAAAAGCTCTCTCTCCCTGTTTTTCAAAAGCAAAACTTCAACGAGCGGTCTTTGATCCACAAATGTAATTAGCGTTAGAATTGGCGATGGAACGGATATTTGTCTAAAAGCGCTCATTTTAATTCCTGGCCCAGTTTTTTTTTTTTTCTCTCTCTCTCTCTTTCTTATCAGCGCTCTCATTCTAACAGCGCCCGTGGCAGAATCAGAAATCGGAGAAACGGAGCAAGCATCTTCCGGCAGCGAGAACACAAATAACGGTTACCCAGGAAAGATTGTCACATCCAGACGGGTGGGGTGACCCAGCGAAGGGAGTCTGTGTTTGTACCGGAAACCCAACCTTGCCCACGAGATGCCAAGTCCAGAGCGGTCCCGCTGACCGGCGCCTCCCTTCGCGGTCCTCGCTGGGGACGGGGCTCTAAGCCACGGTCCCTTCGGCCTCTGATGCGGTTTGCCCATCGGTTCCTGTTGCTGGGACTTGAGGAGTCGCTTTGAATTGCCACGGAGTTTATGGGGAATTTTTTACATCAGACGTTAACTTTGCCATCAGGGTTTGGGGGTTCAAAGTCAGGAGAGACCTTTTTAAAAGCACACACACAACACACAGAGAGAGGTGGGCCGGCAGGGTGTTGCTTCCTTGGGTCTGCGCCTTTAAAACTGCAGTTTCAGAATGCACTGTCACTATTCCCCTTTCTCCTCCGGCCGAGGTTTTCCAAAACACCCGCCCCGCGGACATCTCCGGGCAAATTGTCTTGAGAGGACTCCCGGCGCGGGATGTTGGGGGGCGGGGTGGGGTGGGGTGGGGACGACGGTGCCACCTGCCCCCCGGTGTGCTCTGCACGCTCCCCCCCTCGCCCCAGGCCAAACGGGGCGCCCCACGCCTGGCCCTGCCCGTCCCCAGCGAGGGGATGAAAACCGTCCATCTGTGGCGGCACTGCCGCTCCGTGCAGGGCCGTGTGGCCGCGGCCGCCGTTGGCAGGTCAGAGCGCTGACACCAGGGGCCCACCCACACGCCCGCCGCCTGCCCTCTGCCCCGTGTGCGGGCTTCTGTGACTGGCTTTCCCCGCTGCCACCCCCCTGGCACCGCGCTTCAAAGGGCGCCCTTCCCATGGAACACGCCTCGTGGAGGAGAAACGACCATCGCTGCCCCATTATTGTAGAAAGTCCGCATTGTGCTGAGCGGAGGGCAGACGCCCTGGCTGACGTCTGCGGCGCTTTCAAGGTGAGGATCCAAATAAGCCCCAAGGTTCAGGAATGTGAAAGTCGCGAGTACAGTCGCCCGGACACACGGGGCCCGTCCTTTGCGCCTGGACGAGGATGAAAGCTGACAACTCGCCTTGTCACTCTGGAGTCGAGGGAACAGAGTCCCGGGACTAACGAGGCTTTTTTTTCTGAGAGCTGGATCACGCCCAGGATGGTGACACGTGACGCGGTGGCCTTTTGAGTCCTCATGCAACAGCGCCTCTGAAATGCTGGCCACACCGGGGTGGGGGGGGGTCTGCTGACCTCCGGCACCGGGGTTTCTCTGCGGGATTTCCACCGCGGCCCCAACGGGGAGGCGCCGGCACCCACCCGGTGAGGAGGGGCGTGGACGGCAGGGTCCACAGCACAGGTGGGTGGCCGGGGTGGACGCTGGGCTCAGCCCTGCAGTGACGTCTGGGAAGGTGCGAACACAACAGGTAGGTGACAGTGACATCCCCGGAGCACAAATCCAGAACGGAACTCCACAACTCAAAGCACGCACTGTCGCCTGTAAGGACACTCGGGTCCCCACCTCGCAGCATGACGTCCATTTCCACGCCCACAGCACGAGAACCGCCTTCCCACCGGGAAGGAGCTCTGGGCCGGCACCCACCCGCCGCGGGCGCAGGACGAACACGGCTGCTTCGCCGGCTGGGGCAGAGGCAGGTGCTGGGCGGTTGTCCCCTGTCCACGCGGGCAAGGGGGGACTGTCAGTGAGCTTTGTCACCTTGACAGAGTCGTGCCGTCTTCGGAAGAAGAGAACAAACAGGAAAACTATGCCCGGGTCCGGGAGGAAGTTGCACAAGGCTTCCCCACCGTGGAGCCGCCTGGCCCTCCGTCTCCACTGTTGCCGGGACGTGGAGTCCCATTCAGCTGGAAGCGGAGAAGCAGCAGAGCCGTCTGGGCGAGCGTGTGCTGAGCACAGAGCCGGCCCGGGCAGCACACACCAGCTCCTGGGGCCGGGGCTCTCGGGCGCCCGCAGCCTGTACGGACGGGAGCTCCGGAAGAGCATGGAGG
>PVIA01018712.1:0-12072 GCA_004024845.1 Tonatia bakeri | reverse complement strand
GGAAGTTTTCCTTCATTACTTTTTCAAGTAGGTTTTCTATCCCTTGCTCATCTTCTTCTCCTTCTGGAATCCCTATTATACGGATATTATTACGTTTCATATTGTCTTGCATTTCTCTTAATCCCTCTTCATTTTTTCTGAGCCTCTTTTCCTTTTCTTGTTCTTTCTGGATGTTTTTTTCTACTTTGTCCTCCAATTCACTGATCCAATCTTCTGCTTCATCAATCCTGCTTTTCATTCCTTCTACTGTGTTCTTCAGTTCAGAAATTGTATTCTTCATTTCCTCTTGGCTTTTGTTGATAGTTTCTATTTCCTTTTTCATATTGATATAGTTTGCAGTGAGATCAATGTAGCTTCCCTGTAGTTTCTGGAAGCTCGTTGTGAGTTCATTGAACTTCCTTATAATCATTGTTTTGAACTCAATATCTGATAGTTGAGTTGCCTCTATTTCATTTAGAATTCCTTCTGAGGCTTCCTCCTTTCCCTTCATTTGTGGATTGTTTCTTTGTTTTCTCATTGTTCCTGAAACTCTTCTTGTTAACCTCTGTTTCTTAACTTGATCTGTTGTGGTTCCTCGTGTTTATGGTGTCAACTTCTGTGGTAGAATACCTGTGAGATTCAGTGGTGTAGCCTCTTTTTGGTATCCTGGTGTTCACAGCTTCCCCCTACTCTTTTTTGTGATCAGTTGGAGGAGTAAGGCAAAATGGGTTAAGACAGCAAACCAGTATTCTATGATATTTACAGTAGCGGCCAGTAGAGAAGAGGTAGGAGATCCTTTGGCTATATATAGTGTAAATCGTGATCTTCCATCCCACTATCCACATTTTAAAAAGTATGGAAAGAAGATAAGACTCTAAATGGAGAGGAAAGTGTTGTTAGTTAGATCTAGAAAGCTATGAGGCTGCGAGAGGTCAGATTCTGAGGTAAGGTAGGAATAAAGAATAGTAAATAGGAGTAGTCTGTAAAAGAATAGAAATAACCCTTACATTAAAAGTGTTTAGGAAATTGCGAGGTGAGCCTAGATCTGTGAGGGGTGTTAAGTTGTATTTACCAGTGTATGGAATAATTCTTATTTACAGTAATATTGAAGCAACAATCTTGCGACAGATTCTACGAGATCTAGACCACATGAATAAGGAGTATAGAATCCTGAGTGGTGTACCAATGGGACCCAAGTGAGGGACAGTAAATTATCCACACACTGTGAATGAGGTAATAGGGGGAACCTATCAAACAACAGTATAACCAGCCAAGCAAAGAAGATTATGTAGAAAGAAAAAAAATACTATTGAAATAAAAAATGTCAGAAAAAAGAGAAAAAGATAATATAAATTTGCAGGCAAAAACAAACAAACAACAACAACAACAACAAAGAACAGAAGATGTATTGCAGGAGAGATGGATTTGGAGCAGAAGTAATAGCACTAAGATGGATGGAAGAGAATCATAAGGAATTGAGTGATGTAAAAATAATAAGAGTTTAAAAAAATAAAAAATTGCTTGATAAACCAAAACAAGAGAAAATCAAACAATCAAACAACAACAGCAGGTTAAGGGGGAGAAAAAAGAAAGAAAAAAAGAAGAAGAAAACACACACACTCACACAGAGAAAAAGAAAAAATAAACAAAGAAACAACAACAACATCAAAAAAACAAAAGCAAATTAAAAAAAACAAAAACAAAAAAAAAAAACCTCTTCGTTTCTGACTGGTCAGACCAGCCTTTCTGTTCCTGCCCCTCAAGAAGGCTGAGGGGTAGTGAGAATGTCTTTCACCCCTCTGAGACAGAACTCAGTCAGACTCAGGGCTGGCCACCTGCTTTCCCCAGAAATGATGGCTGCCTCCGGTCTGGGCTCAGGGCAAAGGCTGCGGAGATGGCAAGGAGTTGCGCCCCTCCCCCAGCTTTGCCACCACAGGCTCTACCCTCAGCGAAGCACCCGCCTGTCTCCCGGGTTCGGGGTGCCGGGACCAGGACTGGGAGGAGTCGCCTACTTCACCTCCGTTGGCTCTACATTAGTGGAAAGCACCATCTCTCCTCTGATTTCTCGATGGACCCTCCAGGGTTTGGGAGGGGTCATGTATTTCCCTTTGCCCCCACTGCCGTGGCCCCGGGAACCCGCAAAGTGCTGTGTAATTTCTGGGTTCCCCACTCGAAAGTCAGCAACCCTGGCAAGGCGCGCACCCGCTCCAAATCACCTCAGCTCCAGAAGCCCTTCCCTTGTTCCCGGCCGTGGGGTCTCAGTCTTCCCCAAAACCACACACTCCCCTGGTTGGGGGCACGGGCACCCACAGCCAGGCCTCCACCCCCACGGCAAGGTCTCTCTTGGTCCAGCAGACTGGGTACTCACTGTTCCCCAGAAAGTTCGTGGGTGCGCACAGCTCCTGCGTTTCTGCTTCCCAAACCTTGTCTGGGGATGGGGATGGGGAGGCGACTCCGCTCTCCCGGGTGCCTGGAGACAGACCCAGGAGCGCCGGCCTACTCTCCGCGGCCAGCACAGGTCCCTTTTGTTCCCAAAGACATCCTCCTACCGTCTGTTTATTCAATGTCTGGTCAACTTCTGATGCCCTGTTTTCATAAATGTTGCAATATCGGTGGTCTCCTGCTCTGTGTCTCCTCAGATTGGCCAAATTCTCCCCCTAGCACTGGAGAAGGGGATCACCAAACCTCCTTTGAGGCCACCATCTTCCTTCTCCCCGTCTTTTCTTTTCCTTGCCTAAGGGGATATATCAGAAGAAATATTGCTATGAGAAATATTCATAATTTTTCAGCCTATGTTTTCTTCAAGGACTTTTATGATTTGCAGGCGTACATCTAAGTCTTTAATCCATATTGAGTTTATTCATGTTCATTGTGTGTGAAGGTGGTTTAGGTTTATTTTTTGCATATATCTGTCCAAAATGTCCAACACCATTTATTGAATAGAAAGTCTTTATTGCATTGTATGTTCTTGCTTCTTTTGTGAAATATTTATTCATCATATAGGTGTAGGTTTATTTATGTCATACACATACGTGTGCGCACACACACACACACACACACACACACAAAGTATATATGTTTTTTTATACCAGTACCTTGCAGTTCTGATAACTATGGCCTTGTAGTATAGTTTCATATAGGGTAGTGTGATATCTCCAACTTTATTTTTCTTTCTCAAGATGACTGTTGTTATTTTGGATGTTTTGTGCTTCCATATACATTTTTGTAATATTTGTTCTATATCTGTGAAAGATTCCATTGTTATCTTGATAAGGATTGTGTTGAATTTATAGATTGCTTTGGGTAGTATAGATATTTTAATAGTATTAATTCTTGTGAACATAATATATTATGGTTCCACTTATTTGTCTCTTCTGAAATTTCTCTTCATTGTATCATAATTTTAACTTTTGATATTTGCATCTTTGGTTAAATGTATTCCTAGGTATATTATTTTTGATGCAATTGTAGATAAGATTGTTTCCTTAGTTTTCCTTTCTGATTGTTCATTAGTGTATTATAAAAATATAACCAATTTTTGGATAATTTTTGTGGTACTTTACTGAATTCATTTATCATGTCCATTAATTTTTTTTTGTAAATATTTAGGGTTCTTTACACACATATCATATCATTTGAAAATAATTACATTTTACATCTTCCTTTCCAACTTGAATGCCTTTTATTTCTTCTTCTTGTCCGATTGCTGTAGCTAGGATTTCCAGTACTATTATGAATAAGAGAGATGAAAACAGACATCCCCATCTTGTTCCTAACCTTAAGGGAAACACTTTAATTTTTGCCTATTGAGTGTGATGTTGGTTGAGGGTTTGTCATGTATGGTCTTTATTATGTTGATGTGTAGTCCTTCTATTCCCAATTTGCTGAGAGGTTTTTTCATGAATAGATGCTGT
This sequence comes from Tonatia bakeri, assembly GCA_004024845.1. Classification (NCBI taxonomy): domain Eukaryota; kingdom Metazoa; phylum Chordata; class Mammalia; order Chiroptera; family Phyllostomidae; genus Tonatia; species Tonatia bakeri. The sequence continues at coordinate 8,179 of PVIA01018712.1, read as the reverse complement.
ATTTAATAAAATACTTTTCCTGCATCTTTTGAGATTATAATAAGGATAGTTTTTATCCTTCATTTTGTTTATGTAGTGTATCTTGTTAATCAATTTGCAGTTATTGTACCATCCTTGCATCCTTGGAGAAATCTCACTTGATCATGGTGTATGGTCTTATAATTTATTGTCAGATCAGGTTTGCTAATATTTTGTTGAGGATTTTAGCTTTATGTTTATTAGGTATATTGGCCTATAATTTCCTTTCTTTGTAGTGTCTTTGTCTAGTTTTGAAATGAAGATAGTGATGGCCTTGTAAAATGAGCTTGGGAGTCTTCCTCCTCTTGAAATTTTTGCAGTAGTTTGAAGATAAACGTTAGTTGTTTTTTGAATCTTTGATAAAAAGTTCACCTGTGAAGCCAACCAGTCCAAGACTTTTGTTTGTTGGGAGTGTTTTTTTTTTTTTTTACTGCATCAATTTTATTATTTATAATTGGTCTATTTAGATTTTTTTATGTTTCCTGATTCAGTTTTAGAAGATTGTATGTTTCTAGGATTATTTTAGTGAACTAATTTTATTGGAGTTACATTGGTTAATAAGATTATATGAGACTCAAGTGTACATTTCAATGAGGTTTGTAGGAATTTCTTCATTTTTTTTCAGATTGACCAATTTATTGGCATTTAGATGTTAATATTATTTTCTTACAATTCTTTGTATTTCTGTGGTGTGAGTTGTTATTTCTGCTCTTTGTTTTCTGATTTTATTAATATGGTTGCTCTCTCTTTTTTTCTTGATTGGTCTGGTTAATGTTTTCTCAATCTTATTTATCTTTTCAAAGAACCAGTCTTTACTTTTTGTATTTTTTTATCTTTTGGGGTTTTTTTAGACTATTTTATTTATTTCTGCTTTCATCTTTATTATTCCTGTTCTCACTTTTGGCTTTGTTTGTTTTTCTTTTTCTATTTTTTAAAAGATTTTATTTATTTTTAGAGAGAGGGGAAAAGAAGAAGAAAGAGAGGGAGAAAAACATCAATGTGTGGTTGTGTTTCATGTGCCCCTAATGGGGGCCTGGCCCACAACTCAAGCATGTGCCATGACTGGGAATTGAACCAGTGACTCTTTGGTTTGCAGGCTTGGACTCAATCCACTGAGCTACACCAGCCAGGTCTCCTTTTCTAATTTTTTAAATGTAAAGTTAGATTGTTAATTTGGGGATTTTTTTTTCTTTCTTGATGTAGGCCTGTAATGCTATCAATTTCCCATTTAGGACTGCTTTTGCTGTGTCCCGTAGGTTTTTGGGGTTCGTGTGTTCTCATTTTCACTTGTTTCATGGTATCTTTTGATTTCTTCTTGGGTCACTGGTAACACATTCAGTGTTTAGTGACATGTTATTTAGCCTGCTTATGTTTGTGTGTTTTTCACATTTTTTGTAAGTGATTTCTAGTTTTGTACATTGTACTGAGATAATGTGCTTGATATGATTTCATTGTTTTTTAAATTTATTGAGACTACTTTTGTGTCCTGACATGTGGTTTATACAAAATGTTCCATGTACATTTGCAAAGAATGTATATTCCTTAGGATTAAAGGTTCTGAAAACATCAATTAAATCCATATGGTCTAGTGCATCACTTAAGACTGGTGTTTACTTGTTGATTTTCTGTCTGTAAGATCTATCAATTGATGCAGATGGGATGTTAAAATCCCCTACTATGACTGTGTTACTATATATCTCTCCCTTTATATTCAGCAAGAATTGTTTCATATTTTTAGTTGGTCCTACGTTAGTTGCATGAGTGTTTATATGGGTTAAATTTTCTTATTGAATTGATACCATTACCATTAAGTAGTGTCTTTCTGTTTTAAATTTTTTATTGTTGAATTTTAGAGAGAGAGAGTAAGGGAGAGAGAAACATCAATTTGTTGTCTCACTTATTATTCTTTGGTTAATTCTTGTAAGTGCCCTGACCATGGATCGAACCCACAATCTTGGGGTATCAGGACAATACTCCAACTAACTGAACCACCTGTCTGGGACTGTAGTTATTTCTTTGTCTCTTAATATAGTCTTTGTTTTAGTCTTTTGTCAGATATAAGTATTGCTACCCCAGCAATATTTTTCATTTCCATTTGAATGAAATTTTTTCCATCCATTCACTTTTAGTTTGTGTGAATCTTTTATTCTGAGGTGAGTCTCTTGTTGCCAGCATATATATGGGTCTTTCTACATTTTTCCATTCAGCAACTCTGTGTCTTTTGATTGGAGCATTTAAGCAATTACATTTGACGTGATTATTGACAGGTATATATTATTGCCATTTTATTCCTTATAACTCTGTTTTCCTTTTTTATTTTCTTTTTTCTTCCTAAAGAAAGCCTTTAACATTTCTTTAAAAAACTGTCTTGGTGGTAATGAAGTCCTTTAGCTTTTTTTTTTTTTTTTCCGTCTGGGAAGCTCTTTGTTTCTCCTCCAATTTTAAATGATACCCTTTCTAAATAAAGTAGTGTTGGTTGTAGGTCCTTGCTTTTCATAACTTTGAATATTTCATGCCAATCTCTTCTGGCTTGAAATGTTTTTGTTAAGAAATAAGCTGATAGTGTTTTGGGAACTCCTTTGTAGGTAACTGTATTTCTCTTGCTGCTTTTCAGATTCTCTTTTTGTCTTCAGCCTTTGCCATTTTAATTATGATGTGTATTGTCGTGGACTACTTTAGGTTTATCTTGTTTAAAACTCTCTGTGCTTCCTGGACTTATGAGTCCTGTTTCTTCACCAGGTTAGGAAAATTTTCAGTCATTCTTTCTTTCTTTTTTAAAAGATTTTATTATTTTTAGAGAGAGGGGAAGGGAGGGAGGGAGAAAGACATCAAGTGAAACATCAATGTGTGGTTGCCTCTTGCACACCCTCAACTGGGGACATGGCCTGCAACCCAGGTATGTGCCCTGACTAGGAATCGAACTGGCAACACTCTGGTTTGCAGGCCCACACTCAATCCACTGAGCTATACTAGTCAGTGTATCAGTCATTATTTCTTGAAACATGTTCTCAATCCCTCGGTCTTTCTCTTCTCCTTCTTTCTGTTACCCTTATGATGTGAATGTTGTTACACTCTATGTTGTTTAAAAAGTCCTTTAACCTATCCTCATTTTTTTTAATTCTTTTTTTTTCTTTTTGCTGTTCTGATTGTATGTTTTTTGCTACCTTGTCTTCCAAATTGGTAACTTAATCTTCTGCTTCATCCAACATTCTGATTTTTTCTTTTGGCGTATTCTTCAATTCAGGTGTTGTGTTCCTCATTTCTGACTGGTTCTTCTTCATGGTTTCTAGGACCTCTTTCATGCTGTTTTAATTCTCACTAAGTTTCATGTAATTCTTACTATGTTCCTTGAACATCCTTATTATAATTTCTTTTGAACTCTGTATCTGGTAAGTTGGTTGCCTCTATTTCATTCAGTTCTTTTTCTCGAGATTTCTCCTACTTTTTTCAATTGGGGCATTTTTTTTTGTCTCCCCATTTTGGCTGCCTCTTTGTATTTGTTTCTGTGTATTAGGTAGACTTTATGTCTCCCAGTTTTGGTAGGATGGCTTTATATAGTATGTTTCCTGTGGAATCCAGTGGCACAGTTTCCTTGATCACCTGAACTGGGTGCTTTAGGAATGTCTTTTTCCTGTGTTAGGTGAGCCTTCCTGTTGTAATTCAATCTTGATTGCTATAGGCCCATTCATGCTTGAAGCTGTCCCTCAGGCTGGCTGACTCAGAGGATTGGCCTCAACCACAATGTATGAGCTGCTGTGTGTGTACTGACAACAAAAAGCAGAATTTGCCTCAGCAAGGTCTTGTACTTGCTGAGATTTCTTTTTGGATATATCATTTGTAAAGATAATTGGATCCTATTTTGCTATTGTCTGAAGCTGGCCACTGGGTGTGTTGGTTTCATGCCACTTGGGAGACACTCTGATTCAGGTCAATTTTAAATGCAGCCTGTGAGTGATCCTAGGCAACATTTTCAGAGCTTCAGAGAGATCCACAGATTGTGGCTTCCTCTGCTCAGTCTGAGAGTATGTGTAGAAAGGAACAAGGTGTCCACAAAGTCCAGATTCTATCAGCACTGAGTCCAGAGGCAAGTCTGCAAAAGGCCCAAGACACCCCAAGGTATGCTTCCACCTGCCTCCCCTGTTGTATGCCTGTTAGATTCAGTCAATGAAAGAGTCTCTGGTGGCACTTGAGTTGCATGAAGAAGGTTCTCAGAGAGTCAATAGGAATAGGGGAGTGGTGTTTTCCAGATTGATATGGGTTCTATCTCAGTGCCAGTGCTGGTTCTTGGGCCAGTGCCAGTCAGCAAAAGCTCCAGTGTATACCAAGTTTAGCTATCACCTGCTGAGTGCCTGCAAACCTTTGTGGTGGGGCAAGGATTCAAGTAATTGTCAGGGTGAGAGCAACAGAGTTTATCAGGCTCAAAGAGACCACAGTTTGGTTGTGTGAAGGGATGCCTTTGCACCCGTTAGGCATGCAAGGGAAAAATGGCCTTTGTTCTAGGGCCACATAACTCAGTCTGTCCCAGATTCTGCTGGAAGCTGAGCTCAGTAGGGCAAAGCTACAGGGAGTCAGAAGTGTGTGGTCAGTGGATCTCTTGTGAGAGGGAGTGCTGGTCATGCATGGAGGAGGAAGAGAGGAGTGGCCCCCTCTAGAGTCATACAACTCAGTCACTGACACTCCCTGAGTCTGCGTGCACCTCTACACCTCCGCCCAGGCAGCTGATCTTTCAGCAGCAAGTGAACCCACTGGTGGGGCAATAAGGAATCCAGAGGGTGAGACTAATGCATCCCCCAGGTTGATGCCATAAGAAGGAGTGTGTTCTGTCCAAGAAAAATGCCATCAGTGGTGTGGGAGATGAACTCAGCACAAGGATCCTTGCAGTTGTCTCTTTAGCTCTCTTCCAAGTGCCACAAAACTCAGTCTCTCCTCACATAACTATAGTCCACTTCACCCTCCTCTGCTGGAGCCCAGAGTGAGTGGCTGAGAACAAGTGTGTGCATTGGCTCTTTAAGAGGGCATGGGTATTTCTAGCAGACTCTTGACTCTCCCTCATGAACAGAGTTACTGCTGATTTTCACTACCAAATGTTATCTGGGTACCTCTTCTTGGTCCCTGTGCTCTGATCTGGGAGCCCAGCATGGGGTTGAGATTCCATGCTCCTCATGGGGGACCCTTTGCAGCTAAGATATTTCTATGGGATCTCAGTTATTGCCCATGGAAGCAGGGCTCACTAATTATTTTTGCATCTCTACCTTTTTCACCTGTCTCAATGTGGCATCTTTTGTAAATCCTTGTTTATAATACTTCTATTCAACTAGTCTTTGGTTGGCTATTCATGTTTATTGTGCTATATTTTAGTTGTAAGTCCAGTTTGGTTATTGGAAGAGGTAAGTTTAGCTTTCACCTAATCTGCTGCCATTTTGGATCTCTTAAAACACATTTGTAAACATTGCTTATGTTTTCACTGAAATTTGAATTTATCATAATCTTAAATAAATCATTTGAAAGATATTGAATACTTTTTCTGTCCTAACAGCTGGAGTACAACTATGAGTAAGAACTGACTGAGTGCTTAGCCTAAGCTGCTCACCTAACTGGACATACAGATCCAAATGCAACCTACAATAATATGAGAGAAATCTCAACTTTTGAAATAAATAGTGTTATGGAAAGATATAAGAAAATGGTATAGCTTTATCAGAGACTTTAGTGTTTGAGTTAGGTCTTTAAATGATATATATGATATTGACACACAGAGAAAGTAGGGGAATTAAGAGGAGTCATTCCAGACTCAGACTAAGAGATTAGTGTGAAAACAATTCTAAAACCACAGAGATGTTGAAATACAGTCCTTACATTTTGATTGACTACTGAGTGATGTAAATTTGCAAGAAGTGTGTGTGTGTGTACTTAATCATTTCAACAGCATTGAAGAGAAGGAAGAAAAGAAGTTGTAGGAAATGACACCAGAAATTAACATTATATATAAACTAAAACATGAAATGTCATTAGGTTATCCTGAATATTTACAAACTTAAGAGAAGTGAAGAGTCTCAGAAAAAGTAGAATGTGAAAGCAAACTTCTATCTACCTCCAAAGGACTGACCAAAATTTCCACTTAGATAAAAATATAACAGTGGTGGTGGTGTTGGAGCAATTTTATCAACAAATGAAGAGGATTATGAGTTCTGTTTTTTTGTTTGTTTGCTATATCTTTGTTTTTACCAACATTGCTGGGCCACCATGAAATGAGGGTGCAATTTTGTCTTTCTGGGGACATATTTTACAATGAGATAGACAATGAGACAGAAGATATTTCTCCAAGTCACAAGGTATAAAGTAAAAGGAGATCAAGTGGACCAGATTCTGTACTTAGAATGCAGAGCAGGAGAAACAGATGAATAATGGCCTCCATACAGTTCCTAACATGAGAAACAGCGGATGGAAAGAATGACAGGAGAAAGGGAAAATATTACATAACTTACAGTACCCATATCAAAAAATACATCCCCTGAACTCATCATTGGGATTCTGTCCTTTTTTTCTTTTTCCAGTAATTTGTCATTGGTGTATAGAAACATTAATAATTTTTATATGTTGATTTTTCATCTTGCAACTTTACAGAATTTTATATTGGTTTTAACAGTTTGTTTGGTGGAGCTTTTAGGGTTTCCTATGCATAAATGTCACCTGCAAATAGAAAATTTACTCCTTCTTTTCCCATTTGGATGCCTTTTGTGTTATTTTTTTCTTGCCTAATTGCTCTGGTCAGGACTTCTAGTTGAATAGAAGTGGCCAGAGGGGCATCCTTGTCTTGTTCCTGATCTTAGAGGAAAACCATTCAACTTTTCACAACTGAGTATGAGGTTAGTTATGGTTTGTCATATATGATCTTTTATTATGTTGAGGCTTATTCTTTCTACAGTTAATTTGTTAAGTTTTAATCATGAAACAATGTTGAATTATGTTAAGGGATTTTTTTCTGCATCTATAGAGATGTCATATTTTTCTTTCTGTTAATGTGGCATATCACATTTACTGGTTTGTATATGATGAATCATCCTTACATCTCAGATAAATTTGACTTGATCATGTTGTACAATATTTTAATGTGCTGTTGACATCAGTTTGTTTGTATTTTGTTAAGGATTTTTGCATCTATGTTCATCAGGGATATTGGCCTATAATTTTCTTTTCCTGTAGAATCTTTGTCTGGCTTTGCTATCAGGATAATGCTGGCCTTGTAAAATGAGTTTGGAAGCAGTCCCTACTCTTTGATTTTTTGGAAGAGTTTAAGAAAGAGTAAATCTTTTTAAGTACACACAAAAAGCATGCAAAACAATTAGAAAATGCATAAGAAACACAGTAAATATTTTAAATAAAATGCAAATGATCAAAAAAAGAAAAAAAATGCAAATGATCAATAAACATTGAAAAAGCTTCACCTCACTGTATAGTACATCTAAATTAAAATAAGATACCCTTAAAAATTTATTTGACTTTCAAATAATTTCTTAAAATATATTGACAAGGATTGCAGAAGGTAAAAATTCATTATTGATAAGAAAGTAAATTGGCAAAAATTTTAGGGAGGGCAATTTGGTTACACATATACTTAAACTAATTATTCTATACTTATTAGATAACCCTAAATCAATGATTACATATGCCCAAATATCTAAAATGTTTATGTAGCTCTTCATTTTTAACATGTAAATTTCCACACACATATACAAACAAACATAGTAACATAAGGGTATATGACAAGATGTTAACAGTGTTTATATCTGGGAATATATATATATATATATTTTTAAAGATTTTATTTATTTATTTTTAGAGAGGGAAGGGAGGGAGAGAGAGAGAGAGACAGAGAGAAACATCAATGTGCGGTTGCCGGGGGACATGGCCTGCAACCTAGGCATGTGCCCTGACTGGGAATCGAACCTGCGATGCCTGGTTCGCAGCCCGCGCTCAATCCACTGAGCTACACCAGCCAGGGGAATATATTTTTTTTTTAATTTTTTAATTCTTTATTTTATTGATTATGCAACTACAGTTGGCCCATTTTCCCCCCTCACTCCCCACCACCCTGCCCATCCCCTCCCACCCTCATTCCCCCCTTTAGTTCATGTCCATGTGTCATAAGTTCTCTAGTGTC
>PVIA01018711.1:0-12070 GCA_004024845.1 Tonatia bakeri | reverse complement strand
CAGTCCTCGGTATTTTAATGATTATATACTGTAACTCTACTACATTGATATTTTACCTCTGGGTAAGTTAGTTTAAAGATAGAAACTATAGCTGCATGAAAATATAAAAATACTTCATATTAAAACTGTTGATAATTATTTATGTAATATTCTCAGGTGCAAGCAATATAAAACTTTAGGCTGATGGGACACATAGGGTGTTCTATCTCTCTGTAAATGCAGGCATATTCACAGAGCTTTTTTTCATGTCACAGTTGTGTGTGTGGATTTATATTTTACCAATTATTCTAAGAATCAGTGATTTTCCTCCCTCATCCTATTTGCCTGAAAATACCAAACCCAAACTCTAGGACTAAAAATATTTAGCTCAGATAGAAATATGTCTTCCCTCATACAATAATTCCTTTCTAGAGGTGCTCATTAACAGACTTTCTAGAAATGCTCGTCAAAAGGGACAACATCCCCGAAGGTTAAAAAAAAAAAAAGCAAAGCAAAACCCTCTTTATTTCTTACATTTTTCATGATAAATCTGTTTTTAATCCTCCTGTTTTTCTAAAACCAGAGATTGAATACACTATCCCTTTGTCTAAGTCAAATACAGACAAAACACCACCCAGGGAAAAAGTCAGATTAAGAACCAACTATGATGTGGATGAAGAATGGTTTAAAGAAGAAAGGAGGCACGGAAGCCGTGAGGAGCAGGCTGAACTGCCTTCCGGCAGGTCTCGCCGCGCAGGGCGCGCCGGCGAAGGGGCAGGCGCGCTTACTCGATGAAGTAGATCATCCCCGCGTCCGTGTAGGCCATCTCCCAGTTTTGGGGCAGCGGCTCCAGAGTCTCCTCTCTCATCGTGTAGTTTCTGAAGTCCATGGCGCTGCTGGTTTGGCTGTAACTGGGGACGGTCCTTGTCCAGTCGGACGGCTCGGAATGCCGCTCCCTGTGTTCTGTGGGAAACAGAACAGTGGGAGAAGCCGGTAAACGTACGCTCTCTTCCAACAGCGCTCTTCATTCCTCATGAAATGTCACATGTTCCCTGCGGGTGCCCCTGGCTTTGTGTCCACATTCTGCCTCGAGCAAAACGCAACTCCAGAACCAATTCAGCACGCACCGAGCCTCCACTAACCCCCAGAAGGCTAACAGCGACAGCCGCAGGAGCACCCGCCCAGACCTTTTACTGTCAGGCTCTGTTTAAGCTCTTTGAATGTATTAATTCATAACTCTTACTCGCCTCCATGTGAATGCATTATTGTTCTTCCCATTTTATAGATGAGGAAGCTAAGGCACAGCAAGAATGGGTTAATTCCGTCCAGGTCACGCAGAGAACAAACAGCAGAGCCAGGATGTGACCCCAGCGGTCTATGCTCTTCACCGTGACACCAAGCTGCCTGGCACGCGTTTAACCCTGGCCTTTCAAATGACACTAACGTTTAAGAATCACACTCCACAGACTTCTTATTGTTAAATATAATTCTCTGTCGGTGGTATTAGCATCCATTTAGAGCCCCAAGGCCACAGGTAGGCGAACACACTAAAACTCGGTGACCGCCCAGGGAGTGCACACCGCATGCACCTGGAACTTGTTTCCAGCACTTACTATACAATCGCAGTAACTCTGGACTGCAGCCAGTGCCTCGGAATCAGACTCTCAGAGGAGGCCCTGGGCATCATCACGCAGCGCTCCTCACCCCTAGGGTGTTTGCACTCCATCCCTCCTTTATCCAGGCCAGCTCTATAACCCTGTCATCCCAGCACTTACACCTCCCACTGCTCCTCACCCCCACCCATGTCCTGGCCACGTCCTCCTTGCCCTGCTTACCCAGGGCGTATAAATCGCCACACTGGAACAAATTCGCGGTCTCTAATCCCAGTCTTAAGAAAGTTAACAGGCTTAATTCCATGGTGAGCTAAGCTGCCATCAGCATCAAAAGGCTTGACGACAGGGGCTGGGGAGAGGTCAGGGGTAAAGGCGGGATAAAGGGTGAGGGAAAGACACATGACTGGGGTGGGGACACACAACACACCCTGCAGAAGACGTGCAATGGAGCCGTACAGCTTAAATCTGCACAACTTTATTAACTGATGCAGCCCCAATAAACTAAAACGAACAAACAAAAAAGCTGATTTCCCTGGACAACCCCTAAAGAACGAGATGTGAATCCACCTAAACCTTTTCAGACCTGTTTTCGCCCAAATATATTGGGGTAATACATGAACTATGTGAGATGCTAGGACCATAAAACAGGACTCACAGTCTGGAGGGAAAGCGAATGGTGAATGTGTCGGAGCAATAAATCCAGTCTGTACAGCAAACTCTAGCTACTGACAAAGGAGAACATCAGGAAGCTTCAGGAAAGTGATATGGTAATGGGTTCTGCAAACCTGGGCACATGATCAAGCCCATTCATTTACTGGGTACCAATAACATACATTTTTTAGTTTCCACTATGTGTCAGGCACTGTCTATGGTGCGAGGGATACAATGAACAGAATAAGCAGAAATTCCAACCCTCATGAAGCTTACATTGTAGTGTTTTGAAAGGAATTGCTGTAATAAATAGCACTGGAGTTAGTTCTACTATGATTCTGGGGTTTCCGGCTGAGGCTGTCAATCAGAAGTGTAAGAGTTTCCTATATAATTGCCATATTTTTAGGGGTACTCCAAAGAAGATTCTCTGCCAGTAAACTCCCGTTGGTTTTGCATTTACTAAAAAATATGAGTCAATTCGGAAATTTTCTTTGACTGATTCTGAATTTAAAGTCAAAGTGCTGCTAACAAACCTTTCAGATAATGTTTACTAGCATATTTCCAAACCTCTGTGCTTTGTTTTGGTTGAAGGCTATTCCTTAAAACATCTACATTCTGTTCATATCCCATAAAGGAGGACTTAGGCCAATAAGATCTCCATATTTCAGCATCAGAAATGAATCTCAAATCTTTTAAGCAGTAAGACAGTGATTTTCAACCTTTTTCATCTCATGGCACATATAAACTAATTACTAAATATAAAATATATTTTCTGCCCTGGCTGGTGTGGCCCAGTGGTTGGGTGCCAGACAGAGAAACAAAGGGTTACCGGTTCGATTCCCAGTCAGGACACAAGCCTGGGTTGTGGTCCAGGTCCCCAGTAGGGGGTGCTCAAGAGGCAACCACATACTGATGTTTCTCTCCCTCCCTTCCTCTATCTCTAAAAATAAATAAAGCCTTTAAAAAATAATTTTTTGATGACTTGACAAAAAAACAGGTATAATTTTGATTTATTCACACCAAGGGCTATTGTTGCGTTGGCCATTGTCATTTTTTTTATTTGACAATCTAAGAGAAAAAGGTCAGTGCCCCGACTAAACAGTCAGGTATTGCATGTTTTAAAAATTCTTGCAGCACACTGGTTGAAAATCGCTGTAGTAGAGTAATGCCATCTTACATTATCACTAACGATAGCTTATGACTAATTTATCAAAATGGCCACTTGGGGCAACTCACTTCAGCTTACAAGATGACTGACAGAAATATAGTCTGTTCCACACGAAACCTTTACAAAAAATACTAGAATCTCGTCGCTCACTCTGCACGCTTTGTGAAAAATTTTACTACTTCCGATCCAGCGTCATGTTGAATCCACCCGGACGACCACGTGGGAGTCGGTCGTCTGCTTACAAACCTGCGGTGCCAGTGCCGTTAACAGCTTCCTTGTCCTCATCTTCCTCCTCTTCAGGAAGAGAGCTGTCCATTCTTTCCATCTTGCTGACAGATGTAGTTCGTTTTCTTTGGGATTCGGCGTCAAACTCATTATCAAAGAGGACCTGATCCACAGGGTCAGGCTGGAAGGGGCTGGGCTCTGCTGGAGGCTTGGGAGTGCCGTAGAAGTTTCCTGAAATGAACCAAGTGACAGCAGCTGGAGATACTCACGTGGAATCAAGAGTCACGACAACATGACTGAGTGTATGTCTCTGTCCTGTTGGCTGATAAGGAAGTTTCTGAATGACCACTGCCAGCCAAATGGAGGTCAAAGCACTTCTTAGAAGAGGAGGAGGCAGAAAGAGTAAAAACAGCTGATTTCTCAAGTACCCTTCACCATATATTATCTAACACTTTAACACTATTTGCACTCAAGCCAGGAAGTTGACTCAATGTGTATAGGTTATTTATTCTATGAGGCTTGTGCTTTTGCATGGGTTCTAACGGAGGGCCTAATTTGTGAATTTAAATGCATTGGTGTTCTTGTGTAAGATTCACTGGCGTAAAAGTGGGAGTAAAGGAGAAGAGGAAAACTAACTCACAAAATGAACTGTTTTGGTAAAATGAAGAAATATGTGGGCAAAGGATAAGGCTAAGAATTAACCAGTCTGTGGTGAAATGTAGGCTGTTTATGTAAAAGTAATTTCTGAAAGTTTTCCTGAGAATCTAATTATATCATTTTATCTGACAATTTGTTGAACAAATAGAGACATTATTAGCATAATTCAATATTGGCACACTCTCAGAAAAGCAAGAGTACTTTAATATGTTAAGTCTTGAGGATCAGTAATTTTTGCAGTAAAAATAAATGTTCCAGGATACAATGGAAACAATTGAATGTCTTCTCAACCTGTCATGCGGCTCTCACCAGGCGGCCCAACGTAATGGGGAAGCGCCCAGAGGAGGCAGCTACAGCAGCAGTCTGCGGCTCCTGCTCGTTCTGACCTCGCCTCAGTCACTCTTCTGATGTTATGAAAAGATGAACAGGATTTTGGAGTAAAATACTGAGCTTCTTTTATTTTTTAAATCACATCTTCTAAACAAATTCCTTGGCTCCTGAGGAGGTAATGAGGGTGCTCATCCCCATGAGGCAGGTTAATGGGGGACACAATGGGGCGTTTCTTCCTAGATGAAAAAGCACGGGCTGCCAATCGTAACGTGGTGGCACATCTACAACAGCACAGGTTACCGTAGGTCGGGCATGTTTTGGAGGGGAAAGCATTAAGATAAATTCGTTGGAAATTTGACTTTAGGCGGTGTTGTTATTAAAATCCTCAGAGCAAAACAATGAAATCAAACTAGAAAGCTTTTCAATTATATCTCGCCTCTCCCCCACTCCGCTGCTCCCCGGTTTTCAAATCCAGGCTTGGAATGGAATTATTCTTGTCATGCAGATGGAGGCAAAGATTCACATTAAAACGGACTAGTCGAATCGCAGCAAACTTTCCGACCCGGAAGTAAAGCAAGGAACTGATGGCAAAAAGCCAGCTCACACTTCTCTGGCGCAAAGGGCAGGGGGTGCTCCAAACTGAGGTCTGCGTGGGGAAGAGCATGCGCCGGCACCTCCTGCGTGCCGCCCCATAATCCCACTACCTGGAACTGGGAGGGACTAGGACAGATGTTCGAGGTCTGTTTTTTCTAAGGATGGGGCTTTTACTAGAAACACATTTTAGTGTGTATTCTTAGCAATTATTATCTAGCTCTAGAAAGTTTAACTTTTTTCTAGGGTGAAAATTAGAAAAATTCAGCACATTGTGATTATTATTCATAAACATTGATAACACTGTAGGACTTCACAATAAATTCTGGCAGTTTCCTTATTTCAAAAAAGTATTGGTTTCAATAATAAGCATTGCTTACAAGTAAATCATATCTATTTTACTTGAGTTGTTGGAAAACATCAAGGTTGCAGATTAGAGCAAGGTATAAAATTACAAAGTTTGTGAGCTTTGATGATAGTTATTAATAAATTTTTTCATCCTTTTGAAGCTGCTCTGGAGTTTTTTCTTTTTCTTTTCTGGGTATTTTCATTTTTATACTGGAACTGTTAGATATTTCAGACATAACATATTTTGCCATGTATAATGTGCACTTTTTGGCCCAAATCTTTGAGGGAAAATAAGGATGTGCATTATCCATGGGTATAATGACTGCGCACCATGGCACTAATCCCATGTATAATGTGCACAAAAACTGTGGGTGCACATGGCAAAATACGTACATAAAATTGCAGACAACAGTATTAGAGTAGTATTAGAAAACCTCCTTATTTATTAGTTACACAGCCTCCAGACATGAACTTTTGCCAGATCCTTTCAGGTTTCCCTCCCTCCCCCAAGGACACACATATATGGTCACATGCACTGTTAGAGCCCTAACTTCCTGTCTCTGTCCTGCCCGCTCTCTCCGAGTTATCCTAAGGTTAGCATGTGTCACGTCCCAGCACGTGTATGCATCAAATCCAAATGTATCTGCATACATGACATACAAATACTATGGGTCGTAAAAACTTTCGAAAGTGTTCTTAATGACATTTCATATCTTTCTTCTGAACAGTATACTGTATGTTTCCTTTTGCAACTCTCTTTTTATACAGTTGTATTTCTAAGACTTATTCTTGTTGACACGCAGATTCTAGTTCATTTAACTGCTGCAGAAGAGTCCGTTTTCTGATGAACAGATTAAAGTGGATTTTGTCCATTCCCCTGTCAGAGGAGAGTTGTCTCCACCCCTCCCTGTTTCGAACGGTGCTACAGAGTCTACTCCGGTACCGTCCACACATGCCCGCCGACAGGGTCTGTCTAGGGCGGGCATCTGAGGGGGAACTGCTGGGCTAGAATTCCGTGCACCTTCGAATCTACTAGCTATTGCCAAGACAGCTAGTAAAGGGTCCCCCAAAGGGACTGTTTCACTTTATGAAACAGCTGTGTATGGGAGGGGTTTCCATTTCCTTCAATTATCACTCTTTAAAATTTTTGGCAATGTGATGGATGTGAAATGGTTTATGACATTTCAATTTGCATTTCCTTTGAATTGAGCACATGGTAATTAATAACATGTAATATGCTACTTTGTCAAATATGTAACACGTTTTTATACTTAGCAGAAGGAAATGCAGGAGAGTATCTTCACGACCTCAGGGCAGAGAAGGACTTCTTAGACAAAACTTCAAAAATACAAGTCATAAGGAGAACAGTGAAAAATCGAACAGACTAAAACTAAGGGCTTCTGTTTAATGAAGAGACACAGGACAAGGTTATTAGGTAAAAGACTGGGAGAAAACACCTGCATCGGATAAGGAATTAATACCTAAATACATATCTAAATATCTAAGGCATGTCTGTGAACTGGAATGCAATCAAGACTCCATTTTTTAAAAATTGACAAAGCAAACAATTTGCAGAAGCAAAAAAAAAAAAACTAATAAGCAAATGAAAAGATGCTCAAGCTCTCTGACTTCCGGAAAACTGAAGTTTAAATGAGATAACCACTTCTGCAACCATCAGATTGGCAAAAGGAGAAAGCTGGACGAGGCCCAGAGTTGCAGAGGATGCGGAGTCATTACTCCAGCTGCTACGGGAGCAAGGCTCATGCAGGGCTGGCGGGAACGGAGACTGCAGAGTACAGAACCCCACAAGTCTGCCCTTGGGCCTGTGTTCCAGACACGCTCACGCGGGTCTGTAAGAAGACGTGCGCGAGAACGTCGCTGTGACTTAGTCGGTGAGGGGAGCTGGAGGCGGGCCGAAGTCCAGCGCCAGGGAGCGGTCAGGTCAGATGCGGGGGCGGCACCCTGAAGCGCTGCGCGGCGGGTAGGAAGCAGCGAGCGACATGCGAATGCAGCAGAGCCACGCGGAGGACTCTCAAACCACAGCAGTGAGTGGGGACACTTACAACTGGATGGGCCTAGAACACAGTCTAGATCATGGATGTAATAACTACACATTTTGCAAGAACACATACAAACAAAAACATACATGGGAAACACACTGCAATGGTTGGCTTTGAGAGAGGTGAAGGAAGAGTAGGCTGTTTGTATAAAATAAAAGATAAGTAGCTGCTGCTTCCTCTGAGAAGTCTTCACTGGCCACCTTATCTACATAAGGCATTCCTATGGTTTTCTTTAAAATCCCTTGTTTTTGTTTCCTTTATAACATCTCAATTTATGGTTACTTTGTTCTGACTGCCTTTCCCACTAAGCATAGGATTTATTAAGACAGTGCTATTTCAATATTGTTCACCACACCATCTCTAGTCCCTCTGATAACGCTTGGCACATAGAAGATACTTAAAAAATGGATCCAAAAAAAAAAAAAAAAAAGAAGAAGAAGAAGAAACAAATGAAAGAATTTGTTGGAACTAAGTCCAGAAAGGGGAGCTGAGTCAAACTTAGCAGCCAAAAGAGCTCACTGAAGATTCTCAGGAGGGGAGAGGGCGTGAGCAGAGCTGTGCTTGAGGGGTAGCAGGCCGGTAGCAGTGGCAGGGTGGAGGGGACATGGGGAAGAAATGGAAACAAACGATACCAACTCAGTGCCCTCGACACGAGCTCGCCCAGCGGGCCTACCACGAGGTGGTGAGGTGAGAAGACAGGCGCTGAGAAAGCTGCTGCAGCCAAGGCAGAGAGGACCGGGTTTGGTGACAGATCAGCTGGGAACTGTGAGAAAAAGGAAGAAATGGCGTCTCTACTGCTTTGAACTCATCGAGCTGCTAAAGAGAGAAATTCTGAAGAGTTCTTCTTTTGGACGGAACACAAACACATATTTGGGTATGTTGAAATAAAAGCGAGATTTCATTGAACTTCATCTTAGGCACTAAACATAATATTGAGTAAGAAAGACACCATGTCTGCCTTCCCTGAGCTTGTGAAAAAGGCAATTACAGTAGCAGCGTGATAAAGCAATGATGTAACAGTACAGGGCACTATGGCAGTGGACGAGCTTGCCAGGGAAGAGTGTCACTTAGGGAATAAAAGGATCTAACACAGAATCATTTAAAAATTGAACTTGATCTTAAATCTGTACTTCTTAGAATCAAGTGGGTAGAGGAAAGAGATAAAAAGAAAACAAATTTTTCTGTTTTTGTTTTTTTTTCCAATTCTATATTCATTTTTCTCCAACCTAGCCAAGGTATACATAGATTTTTTAAAGTGTACAGTACTTTAATTCTCAATCACAAATAGAAAGCAATCTACGAACACTTGCTGAGTTCAAATGATGAATGTGAATTACTATGAAATATGCAAACTAGTTAATTTCAATCATTTTGGTGTATTGTTTGTAATTGATTTATTTTTTAAAGATTTATTTTTAGAGAGAGGAAGGGAGAGAGAAAGAGAGGGAAATATCAATGTGTGGTTGCCTCTTGAGTGTTCCCTACTGGGGACCTGGCCTGCAACCCAGGTGTGTGCCCTGACTGGGAATCCAACCAGCAACCCTCTGGTTCACAGGCTGACACTCAATCCACTGAGCCACACAAGCCAGGGCTAATCGACTTAATAATATGATGAAATGCTTTTGGTTATTGTTTAATCTCATTTTAACTAGTAAATTACAAACACCCCAATTAAAAGACAATTTTCCCCCAAACCAAAAGAAAACTTTTTTGTTTGGTAAAATCATAATTCCAGTCCAAAATCATAATTCAGGTAGTGTTCTGGGTTGCTGTTGTCAATATCTGGGGACATACCATCATACGTTCCACTTTCTAATAATGCTCCACTCTCTTCCAGTGCTTTGAACTGCTCAACAGAAATGAAATTATAGTCCACCCCTGGCACTTCCCCATCCCTGGGGGCCCTTGTGGTGCCTAAGGGAAAAAAAAAACAAGAAAAAAATAGGTTGTAAAGTACTTTTAAAGTTACAAAATATTGCAAACAATAGACAATGCAGACTATAGAACACACAGGGGAGGAACAGACCATGGTACTGACGAGGACGAGGACCCGAAAGTTGGAGGGGAGTTAACATTCCTAAGTGGAAGCAGGACAATAAACAATGCAGAGCGAGTCAATCCGCTTTCGTAAAACCTGCAGAGAGCCAGGGAATGCAAAACCACAAAGACTACAACATTTTAGTGTCCGAGAAAGCTGCATTTCTTAAGACACAGCAGTAAACTCTTTCCAATCTCAATTATCATTGCCTAATATAACCCACCAGTAATAGATTCATTTTTAAGTAGCTATCTTATACATTTTTTCTTCCTTAGAGAAAAGAAACTAATGTTCTTCTTACTAGAGGCACAGAACAATTAAAATAGGAAAAAAATTCAGTTCTTTTAATGAACTCTATTTTTAAAACTTGGACAAATGTTAATTATGAAATTACTGTAGATAAATGAATTAAAAGCCTGAAAGCTTAAGGTAGATATTCACATACTGGCTTCTTAGCTGTGACTGTCTTCAAGTAATTAAAAAAAAATAAGCAGTAAGTAAACTGTTTAAAGAAATTCAGCAACAGAACACTAAATTTCAGCCCACTAATGAATTCCTACTGAAATACAGTTGACCCTTGAACAACACGGGGTGGGGGCACTGACCCGCCCCTCCACACACACAGGTGAAAATCCAGGTATAACTGTTGACTCCTCCAAACTTAACTGCAGTCTCCCCTTGGTATCCATGGGGATTGGTTCCAAAACACCTGTGGACACCAAACTAGATGGATACTCCAGTGCCTTACATGTTAGGGTGCAGAACAATGCACACAGTCGGCCCCCCGCACCCGTCGAGTCCCAACTGCAGGTGGAAAACACTGTTTTCAATCCTTGGTTGGATGCCCAATGCAAAACCTGAGGATATGGATCACTGCCTGTATATTCATTGAAAAAAATCTGCATATAAGTGGACCCATGCAATTTAAACCCGTGTTGTTCAAAGGTCAACTGTAAAAATCTTTCTTTCAGATCCAAGGTATACATTCAGGTTATAACAGTTCTCCCTTTGAATCTGAGTAAGAATTGATAACTATATGAACTGATGTTAAAGATGTCATTTCAAAGACTAGAGGATACAAAAAAGAGATAAAGGCATTCAACCTGGAAACAGAGTTGGGGTGTTGCAGCAAGTCCAGTGCCAGGAGGACTGCCCACACCGGCTCCCTGTTCACTGAGAGCACTCTAAGCCAGAACCCCGGAGCCCCCTTGGGTTCCTCCCTGCACTCCGCCTCCAGTCACCAACCTGGTTGACTCCAGCTCCGGAATGCCTCCAGCATCCCTACACTTTCCTTCGTTCTCACGCTCACCCAATCCCTGTCATCGGCTGTGGTCTGTACTGCCCCTCCTTTCTTCTCCCTGGCTGCACTCCTTACCCAAACCGCAGCCGTGGCTTTTCTAGAACAACAATCTCAGCAAAGACGCTAAACCCATCAATGGTTTCCCATGATCCCTGGCATAAAACCCAGACTCGACTTCTCCAGTGTCTTTCTTGCCCTGCCCCTTCCACATTCTAGGTGTTAGCATAGTCCATTTTTTTTTTTTTCAATTCTTCTAATGCTTTTTGCCCTTGCTTACCTGCAAGGCCTTTAACCAAGTCATTCCTTTTCCTTGAAGACTTCCTATTCCCTTCCCTGACTTACTTCAGCTAACTGCTGCTCACCCTTCAGGTTCTGGCTTAGAAGTTTCTTTAGAGAGCCTTCCCTGGGTCCATCCAGGATATGGCAATATGTGGGGACCATGTCTACTTGGTTCAGAGTGATGGCCCCAAGTCGTGGCGGATTGTGAGAATCAGCATAGGTACACAATACGGATGGTTGTCAAGTAAAGTAAGTACACATTTACTCCAATGTAATTAGCACAGTGCCTAGCAATACACTGTTATTATAATTCATTCATGGGAAAATATCTATTGCTCTTACTTTATAATTGTTATTACATTCTATTATAATCTGTAACATGTGAGAAAAATTCACAAAGGTGATGATAAAACATCAATGGTAATGATATCAGAAAATGATTAAGCTAACATTAATTCTAAGCAACAAAGATTATTATATTCAAAACATTTCCCCACCATATTTTTTATAAAAATGATCATTTATCTACTTTACACCACAGAGGACACAAAATCTGGAAAACATAAATTCTTTTTTCTTAACATAACATACTTCTCATTGTCAAATTTTTGTTTCTCATATGTTGACTAAAACCACATTGTTAGATTCCTCCAAATCAACAGCTTTTAGCCCCATAGTAAGTAAAAATTAACACTAGAAAGTAAACTCAATGATTACATTCAAAATTTGTAATTATCTGTGATAAGTGGAAAATGATGGCCACAATACTCTGCATCACCATGAAGAGAGGGGGCCTGTTGTCTCACCTCTTGAATCTGGACTGGATTTATG
>PVIA01018710.1:0-12074 GCA_004024845.1 Tonatia bakeri | reverse complement strand
GGAGGGAGGGAGGAAGGAAGGAAGGAAGGAAGGAAGGAAGGAAGGAAGGAAGGAAGGAAGGAAGGAAGGAAGGAAGGAAGGAAGAAAAAGACTCGGCAGATCTGACAGGTTTCTGCCAGCCCAAGCGGAAACTCCAGAGTAAATGTTACCCATTAGAAGCCCTGACTGAGCTGGGCCGAAATGACAAGGCCCAAGACATGGGCCTGCAAGACCAGGCCAGAGAGCAGTGAATAAGGTGCCCGGAGCACAGAATGAAAGGAGGTCCTTGCATGACCCTGAGAGGCAGCACCTCTTGACACTTTGTGTCCCCGGTGCCTCACTCTCCTCACCCTAGTCCCAGCCCTGGGGTCCCCAAAGAACCTAACAACTGGAACCATCAGCTCACCATACTCTTGCAACTGGGCAGCAAGTCCTTGCTTAAAGGCAGGCCTGAGCAGCACGTGTGTCTTTGACGTTCTTCCATCCAACCAGTGTTTACTGGAACCTCCTGCGTGCCGGGCTGTGAGACGAACAAATCAGACTGGACTCTGGGCAGAGGCCAGCCTGACGTGTCTCTGCACGTACCAGGGTATGTGCCCCGACATCTGTGTGTCAGCATTGGGTGACCTCCTGCCTGCGTCACAGAAGACCTACAGCTGTGCTTGTGTCTGCCTGGTGCGTGCACATTTGAGGCACATGCTCATGCAGAATCCAGGGGGCCCTGGAAGGCTCAGGAAGATTTTTAAAGAAGCTGCAGCTTCAGAAGAAAGATGAGAGAAGGCCAGCAGAAAGCACCAGGTGGGAGAAAGGGAAATAGAGTCGGGACTGCCGAGCCTGGGTCTGGGGTGGGGGGAGCATTTCTGTGGAGGAATGAGTCAGGAGCATTGAGGTGACAGTGAGGAGGGTGAATGCAATCCTGGGCCAGCCCTGGGCTCAGGGCCAGGGAGGAAAAAACATCAGCTTCCTTAAGAACTAGGGAGTGACGGGAGGAGAAGGGGTGGTGAGGGAAGTCCAAAGACCAAGTACCAGGGACGAGCCCTTTAGGCAGGAAGGAGCCGGCTGGCAAGGGGAGAGCAAGGGGCTGAGAGCCAGCTGAGCACCACAGCAGGCCAGCTGTCGCTTCAGTCAGCCATCAATGACTGTGAGCCACTTGCAAACAGTGAATTTGAATAACGAAAAGATGTGGCAGTAACATTTGTGTGGCCTTTACATACTGTCCCCAGGGGTCCCCTTCTCCAGACTGAGTCACTTGCCCAGCCAGGTTTGTGAACCTGGGAGTCCTGCTAGATGCTTCGCTCTGCTTCACCCCCTCGGCCCATCAGTCCCCAAGACTACTCTACCTTTCAAGGATTCTATGAGTCCTGCTTTTTGTCCTGTCCCTTTTGCCCTCACTAGGACCACCTTTCCCTCTGTCCCTTGAGATAACAGTCTCTCCTTTCTGTGTGTCCCATCTTCTTGCCTCCCTAGATTCACTCTTTTTGCTACAAAATTTATCATAGTACAATTTATCTTGTCGAAACCCTGGTGTCCTCCAGACAAAGCCCCATATTCTCACGTTGGCCTTCGGGACATGCCCCCTACTCTGCGGTGCAGCCACCTGACAGTCCCTGCAGCTCTCCGTCAGTCCCACCCCCACCTGACCCCAGGGCTCTCCTGTCTCTGGGCCTCACCGAATCCTGCTCCCCCTGCCTGGAACATCCTCAATGGGACTAATTCCTGCTGTGACTTTCAGGTCTCAGCGCCCCCACTGCTCCCTCCAAGAAGTCCTCCCCGAATTCTCCACCCCACCCCAACCCTGCCATGGCATTTACCATCACTGGTTAATTACAAAGAATCCAAGGAGGATGATCCCCTGTCTGCCTTGCCTCACAGTGCCATGCCATCAGTAAATATTTTTTGAGCATCTACTGGATGTCAGGTATCATAATGAGCCATGGGGGAAATGATGGGGAATTGGCAAAGTTCTCATCTTTACTTCCCACCCTCTTGGTTTTTGCATATTTCAAAGTGATTTTAGGGAGCATATATTGGTTTATAATGGGAAAAGAAAAAGTGGGCGAAAAAAAGGAAGGGAAAAAGTGAGGGAGGGTGACAGAGGGAAGAAAGATCTATTGCTGTCCAAGCTCCTGGGTGAGGTAAACCAAGCTCTTCAACTAGGGGCCCTGCCCTGTCCAAGTTTCTTGCCTCACACCTTTTCTCTGTCCTGCACAAACGTTATGTTCCAGAGGAAATGCAGTTCCCCAAAGCACCATGCTCTTTTCCACCCCTGAACCCACGTGCTATGCCCTGCCTAGACCCCCTTGGCTGGCCTTGTGGTTCCTGGTGGCCCTTCAGAACTCAGCTCTCGTGTGCCATCTCCCCAGCTCACATCAGATGCTTCCTCCTCTGGGCTCTCGTGACATGAGCACGTACCTCCCTGCTCAGCATTTATCTTGTTGCATGCTAGCTATTTTTCTACATACCACATCTTTCTCTCACCAACCTGTGTGCTTTGTGAGAGTGGGGACCAAGTCCTATTCCATTTGGAGTGCTAGAGAACCTAGCTACACACCTGGCACAGAGCAGGCACTTGGGTGTCTGTTGAACTGAACGGAAAGGCTTTGGACTCAGATCCTGTGTTTCATTCACCACCTCCAATATTAGTCTCCCTGGTGCTGGTCAGGCCAACGTGCCATGAAGGCCATTAAAGGGTGACCTCCAGCCCCTCAGCCCCTGAGGGACTCACCATGCTTCTCACACATGTTGCTTTCCCTCTGCCACAATGTCACCCCCATCTTTGATGGGTCCTCAACTCTAGTGTAGCATAGGCCCCAGACAGGCGCAGGGACTTCAGGGTCTGAGCCAAAGTGGGGACTCACAGCACTTCAGAAACCTCTCCCCTTGCTGCCCCTGCCTCTCCCCAAAACAGTACCCAGTAGGCTGACATCTAACACTATAGCTTCACTGCTATAGTGTTAGCTGTGCCAGCACTTCAGAGAAACATGCCCGTTTTTGACCCCGGCTTCTTCCAACAGCACGTTTGGGAGCTGCGTTCCACTGTCACACACAGCGGCTGTGTGTTCCTCTTCACCGCTGTGTGGATATGCCCTAACTTGTTCATCCGGTCTGCCTTCGATGGCTATTCTGGATGTTTCCCGTGTTTGACCCTTATATGTGATGCTGCTATGAATATTTCTGAACGGTCTTACGATGAGCAGACATGTGCATTTCTGTTGAAAAGAAACTTGGAAAAGAAGACTCAGCTGCATCATAGGGTAGGTATGCAATTTGTCAGCTTTAAAAACATTGCCAGTTTGCTGAAGTGGTTGCACACCATTTTTTTTAATAACAAAGAAAGTCCAAGCCTGCGCAAACATATGCATCCACCTCCCAATGTCATACGTGGCTGTTGGGGAGGGGTAACGGTAACAATGTTCAGTGGGAAGGAGGGGCCTGAGTGGTTGGAGCACTCTTGCACCTTTGGAATTTTGAAGCATGTTAAAGTATAACCTAGCAACAGTTTTTTAATTTAAAAACAGAAGGGAGAGAAAACCCATATGCTGCTCAGACACCTTCTCGGGGTCTTTGTAACAGCCCCATTTCCACGCCCCCTCAGACCCCTGTCTCAGAGTGATATGCTCCACCCCACCCCTCTGTTCTCTTTTCTTTCCACTTACAGTTTACCTTCAATGTTATTTTGTATTGGTTTCAGGTGTACAGGTTAATGGCTTAACAATCATGTACTTCACATAGTGGTCCCTCAATATTTCCAGCACCCACCTGGCACTACACACAGTTACTGCACCATTGTTGACTTCATTCCCTATGCTGTACTTTACATCCCCGTGGCTATTCTGTAACTACCGATTTGAACTTCTTAATCCCTTCACCTCTTCCTCCCAGTCGCCCAAACCCCTCCCTTCTGGCAGCCCTCAGTCTGTTCTCTGTGCTATGCTTTTACCTAAATGCCAACAGTTATCAGAGAACAGAGAGCTCCTCGTCTGAGAAGGGCGGCACCATCCCCACCGGGAAGGCACTCCCAGCATGACGTGGAAGAGGACTGACAGAGCCTAGGAGAGGGCCGAGGAGACACACGATAGCAGTGGGTGAAAAAACAGGGCCAATCACATCCACAAATCCCAAGGAGACATAGAACTAAGGTTGGTCCAGATTCATCGGAGATTATCTGGCCCAGCTTGTTAGTTAGGAAGGGTTTAGAGGGCAGGGGTGGCAAAGGAAAGGGAAGAAGGAAACCCCATCCGAAAGTGTGTGGGGGAGGCAGGTGGAGAGTATATGTGGATGGTGGGGCACTGCTCCCCTTCTCCTTTCCTCTTAGAAACTTCCATCACCACTCATATTTTCCCCTAACACATACACACCATTCCAACCCCCAAAACATGAGGCAGTTCTCATTCAGTGATACCACCTGCTCACTTAGACCTAGGGGAAAAAGCAGACAGGGCCCTGGGTCCAGCTCTCACCCCACCCACCCCAGCCTGCAACCAGGGGGCAGCAGCCTCTCCAACTGGAGCCAGCTGCTGAGCTGCGCCTGGAGGGAGGGAACCAGCTCCTTGTGGCTGCACAGCCAGCCCTCAACCCCGCATCCTTCAGGAAGCGTGAGAAGTGGGTAGGCAGCCAAGGGTTACCTCCTGCTTCTCCCCTTTCCAGCAGAGTCAGGGTATGTCATTCACTCACTCATTCGTTCATCCCCTTAGCAAAGGAAATACCGTGCACCAGGCTCAGTGACAAAGGACCAACATTACTTTGCTGAGCTTATGACTAAGACAGTGTCTCTGGCTTGATGAGATTTTGGAGCCAGCAGGAAGATTCCCGCTCTCAAATGAAGCTTTTCCTCAGTTTGCCTGAAATCCCACCATTCGAGTTGCTCAAATGTAAACAGCAACAGGATATGGGGCCTGGAACTCAGACAATTTGGGAGGGGGCAGTCTTAGAGAAATAATTCAAAATGGCGATTTTAGAAAACCACATGGCCACGGGAACACATCGCTGAGGCCCATGGCAGCGAGTGAGAGAGACCCTGACGCTTCGTGAGCTCCTAGGCAAACCCAGCTAAGGCCCTGCTTCTTAGAAGTGCGGGTGTTAATGAAAGGAACCAGTCCACAGGATTGGGCCCATGGAAGGATGCTGGCACTGAAGGCTGGCATTCTGACAGGGAATGGGGCTCCGGGAAGGAGTGAGACCCAGAGAAGATGGGGGAAGGCTCCTCCCCCACCGTCTGCCATCTCTCCCACTGTGAGCTCAGAGCACAGACTCTGTTCCCCATGTGGAGAATCTGCTCCCTCCTTTCGGGGCAGGCTCTCCCCTCCTTCCCAGCAGAGTTGGGGGGGTGCAGCATGCAGAAATGTGGGCAGTCTGAGCTTCCTCTCTACCGGGGGTACCTTGAGAAGACACAGCTGTGCGCCCACAGGGAAGATGGGTGAGCTGCTTCTACACGGACCCTGTGTGGACTTTCCCTCCCTGGGTTTCAGCTGGGTCTTCACACAGGCTCGGGGCAGCAGTTGGAGCAGGTGCCAACCGAAGGCCTTGAAAGCCCAGGGCCCCTCACGGTCTTCTGAGCCAGAGACTTTCTGTACAAGGAGACGATGGTGCCTGTCTCCACCTCAGGTCTTTACAATTTTAATAAATGAAATAATTCTTTTTTCACCCTGAAGGCCTTTCTAATGACGACACAAAACCTAGAAGTCGTAAAATAGAAGTTTGATAAACTCAACTTCAAACCAAAACAAATTATTTTTAATTTCTGAATTGCAGAAGCTATCTTAAACAAAACCAAAGGTCAAACAACAAACTCGGAAAAGTATCTGTAGTCAACATCATAAACATACAGCTAATTTCCCTAATATATAAAAAGCTCCTACCACTCAATAAGAAAAAAACCTACAACCCTCAATAGAAAAAGGTGAGCAAGAATATCAACAGGTAATCCCCAGGAAAGAAAACTTAAATGACTCAAACATTTGAAAAGATGCCCAACCTCACCTGCAATAAGGGAATTGCATATTCAAACTAGCACCGACATACCATTTCTACCTATCAGATTGGCCAAGGTCAAACGTTTACTTGGCAAAGAGGTGCAGAACCACGACTCCATTCTTCCTGCTGTGCACATAGATTGGAATAAACCCTCTGGAGGACAACTTGGCAATGCTATTGAAGTTGTAAGTGCATGTTTACTCTGTGCCCCAATTCCACTGTGCCTTTGTAGTTCTCACATTTGAAACCATCTAACCATATTAGTTATTCAAAAGTAAGTTAAAACAAATTAGAAAGCTTCCCCCCTGAATCGAAGGGAGTACCCACTGAGTGAACAAGCAGTTCTCATGACTCGGTCTCTCGGGGCTCAGCTTCTTACTCAGCTACACGTGATAGCTGGTGCATGTTTCTTGACCATTAAACTAGTCCAGATGGTTTTTAGATGCTGTCTCTTATTGTCGTATGCCTATCTACAAGGGCTGGCTACTTAGGGAAAGGAGAACAAGTACTGAGACTGGAGCGTAGGAACCCAACAAAGAGGTATGGGACTTGCCTCCAGGTGCTCACCGCCAGGTCCGTCATCTGCACTCATCTGACCAAAATTATTTTAAAGCACAACACCATGTCTTGGGTTCTCCAAAAATACTATTGAAACACAACAAGAAAGGACTGATTTTTTCAATTCAGCTTTGCTTTTATTGGAAATGTAGGCTACGTGGAGCCATGCTGTGGTATGTGCGGAAACGTGAGGGGAAACCACGCTGGCAAGGGATGACGGGGAACCAGCCAGTGTTCGTGACGTGGGACGGAGGGTTTCCACGCATCACACCTCAAAACAGTGTTCGACAATCGCTGATGTTCTAACATGCAAATCTCTATCTATCCACTTTAACATACTTTCAGTCACTAATTTAAACATGATATGACTTGTCATTTTTAATTTGTCCAACAAATCATGCTTCTCCTTAAATAGTAAATGGCAGTTACATTAGAAAAACTAAAATTAATCTTTTACATTGTAAGTGTTTAATTAAAATGAACTCTATAATTTTTACTAATTTCTAAGATATATATTTTAACTGAAAAACAGTCATCGTATATAAAAAGTGCCAAAATGATCTTTCAAAAATATTTTAGGCAATTCCCAATATTATATATTAGTGTTGAAAAGTGTCAGAAACTTTTTTGTGTTTTTTTATATAAATTATTTCTTAATTTTCAATCAGAGTTGACATACACTATTGTATTAGTTTCAGCTGTATACCCCAGTGTTTAGACATTGTGTAATGTGATCATCCTGATAAGTCTCCTACCTATCCAACTATTGTTGACTATATCCCCTATGCTGTACTTACATACCTGTGACTGTTTGTAACAACCAATTTGTACATCTTAATCCCTTCTCCCAACCCAAAAACACCTTCCCATCTGGCAATCATCAAAATATTCTCTGTATCTATATGTCTGTTTCTGTTCTGCTTGTTTATTTTGTTTTTTAGATTTATTTGTTGATAGACATGCATTTATTGGTATTATATTGTTCATATCTTTTTGTCTCTTTTCTTCTTCTTAAAGAAGACCCTTTAACATTTCATGCAATACTAGTTCAGTGACAATGAACTCCTTTAGCTTTTTCTTGTCTGCGAAGCTCTTTACCTGTCCTTCAATTCTAAATGATAGCTTTTCTAGGTAGGACAATCTTGGTTGTATGTCCTTGCTTTTCATCCCTTCGAATATTTCTTGCTCTTCCTTCTGGCCTGCAAAGTTTCTGTTAAGAAATCAGCTGACAGTCTTATGGGAGTTCCCTTGTAGTAACTAACTGCCTTTCTCTTGATGTTTTCAAGATTCTCTCTTTGTCTTTAAACTTTGGCATTTGTCTTGGTGTGGGCCTCTTTGGGTTCACCTTATGTTGTACTCTCTCTGCTTCCTGGACTTGTATGTCTATTTCCTTCAGCAGGTTAGGGATGTTATTTGTCATTATTTTTTCCAAATAGGTTTTCAATGTCTTGCTCTCTCTCTTCTCCTTCCATAATGAAAATGCTGATATGCTGGAAGTTGTCACAGAGGATCCTTACACTATCCTCATTTATTTATCGGATACTTTTCTCTTTTTGCTGTTCTGATTGGGTGTTTTCTGCTTCCTTATATTCCAAATTGTTGATTTGATTGTCTCCTTCATACACTCTATTGTTGATTCCCTGTAAATTATTCTTCATTTCGGTTAATGTATCCTTCACTTCTGACTAGTTCTTTTTTATGGTTTCCATGATCTTTTTCATGCTGTTGAAGTTCTCGCTAAGATCCTTGAGCATTCTCGTAACCATTGTTTTGAACTCTGTATTTGGTAGTTTGCTTGCTTCCACTTCATTTAGTTCTTTTTCTGAAGATTTCTCCTGTTCTTCATTTAGGGCCTGTTTCTTTGTCTCCGAATTTTGGTTGCTTCCCTATGTTTGTTTCTATGTATCAGGTTAGAGCTGCTATGTCTCTGGACTTGGAGGAGTGGCCTTGTGCAGTAGGTGTCCTGTAGAGCCCAGTGGTACAGCCTGCCCTGCCCTCTAATCTGGGCGCTCCAGGTACCCTCCGTGTGGGCTGTGTGTGCACTGTCCTGTTGGAGCTGAACCTTGGTTGCTATTGGCATCAATGGGAGGGTGCTAGCCCCCGGGCCACTCAGCTGGGAGGACCAGCTGCTGCCACAGCAGAGGAGCTGTTGTGCTGGAGTAGCCCTGACAGAAGAGCACCTGCTTCTTTGGGGCTTTAGTGCTCACCAGTATGTCCCCTGAGTGTGTCTGTCGTGGTGGTGGTGGTGGGGTTGTAATCTGGCATGACCTGTAACTGTCCATAAAGTACACTGGCTCTGGGGCCTCCCAGGAGGGCAAGGCCAGCCACCACCTCTACCCTGCCTGGGACACCCGGCAGAAACTACAGAGTGAGCTGCAGATGGCTCCTGCTTGTGCAGGACTTGGAGGTGCCCAGGAGAGGCTAAGCTGTGAACCAAGGCAGGCTGTAGCTAATGCCAGGCCTGGGGCCACTTAGCAAGTGATATAGGGTATGCAGAGACCAGATGCTGCTTGTTTGAGAGACTTTAGGAAAGTCCCTGAAAGATTTTAGGGACATCTGAAGGGTGAGCCAAGACAGACCATTTCATGGAAAAGTCTGCAATTTGGTGGGGTGGAGTCTCAGGAATCACCAGGGTGGGGCAGACAATGTGAGCCAGGTTGATGGAGACTCAGATATGGAGCCTGCCTGCTGGCACTGTGTGAGGAGAGCTCAGCAAAGGAACAATGGCCTCTGTCAGCACTTTTGTCTCAGAGAAAGCTGCCCCCCGCTTCTCATCCTGATTTCAGACAATGCAGTTCTTCCCCTGGATGTCCCTGGTACCTTTCAAGCTGCTGCCCCAGCACTGGAGCTCAGAGGGAATGAGTCAGAGTAAGTCCATGTGTGGGCCCTTTAAGGGGAACTGCCTGGGACTCCAGAAGCCCTGTGTCTCATTCAGCCACATTCTTCTCTGGCGTTTACAGCAAGAAGTTATGGGGACTTGTCTTCCCAGCACTGGAACCCTGGGCTTGGGGTCCTGGTGTGGGGCTGAAACCCCTTGCTCCTCAGGGAGGACATCTACAGCCAAAATATTCCTCCCAATTTGTGTCCAACATTCCAATTTTCACCTGACACTCATAGGTGTGGGGCCAACTTATTCTGCATCTCTGCCCCTCCTACCAGTCTCCATGTGGCTTCTTCTTTAATTCCCTAGTTTTAGGACTTCCATTCAGTCAGATTTCAGGCAGTTCTGAATGGTAGTTGTTCTGTAGTTTAGTTGAAATTTGGATGTGGTTGTGGAAGCATGCAAGTACTACATTTACCTACCTGCAATCTTAACCAGCAGTCTTTTCCCAGGTTTCGTTTCACGTCAGAAACTTTTGAATGATTGCCATAGCTTAGATAAACACTATTTATCTTAGCTATGACAACTGCAACTTGGCTTCCAAGTTTAACAGCTAGACATGTCATCCCTCAGCGAGTGTAACTGTCCAAATGCCAATAAAGGAAGCCAAGCCAGGAGGTAGTTAAATATTTTCTTGTAGATATTCCCTAACTTCAGCAATTTGTAATACTCACGATCTCACTTTAGCTTTGCAAAACTTCTAGTATCTATCTATCTATCTATCTATCTATCTATCTATCTATCTATCTACATTCTATCCATTCATCCATCTACCTAATTATTCCCACTTTACAGACAAGGCCCAGAAAGGTTTCTATCACTTGCCTAAGGCACACAGGTGTCAAAGCCAGGCCTACAACTCTCCCTGCCACTCAGAGTGGCTGTAATAATTCCCAGCTTTTCCTCCTCTCCTCATTCTCCTTGTATTCTGAGGATAAACCTGGCACTTCATGATGAAAAGTAGCTCAGAGCAATGGTGTATGAGGTCTAGGAGGTGGACCAACAGCAAAGGGTTCTTATGTGGTGGGGCCTGGGGAGGGGGCATTGGGGCAGAAGACCTGGGCGGAGGGCACTGAAGTCAACATTAGCAATTCTGCTCTATGGATGGCTGAGTGATGCTCAGCAGTCATTGCCTGATGGGGCTGACACCCCCAGAAAAATCTCCTGACTGGGAACTGGTTAATGTTTAAATACCTGAAATGGTAATAAGCAGCAAATCTTGTGGAGGAGAGGTGTTCTGATGCAAGAAGCATGAAAACAGAGACTTTACCCAGGAGTTGGTCATCGTCCTAACCTGTACCATGTTTCTCAGAGGCCAGGAAGGGGCTGCCTTGGTCAGGCTGGTGAGGCCCCTTCCCAGGAGTCCTGCTCTGAGCCATTCTTAGCAAGGGGGAGGGCAAAAGACCCTTGAGTTCAAGGGCCCCTCCCTCATCTTAACTGAGGTCAGTTAAGTCAGGTCTGGGCACTGAATAGCAGTTTGGCTGATTCATTTTCAGGGGTCAAACTTTTATGAGTAGAAAACTACAGAACACAGAAGAAAGAAATTGAGGAAGATAGAAATAAATGGAAGCACACACCGTGTTCATGGGCTGGAAGAATTAACATCATTAAAATGTCCATACTACCCACAGTAATCTATAGATTCAACACAATTCCTATTAAAATACCAATGGCATATATCACAGATCTAGAACAAATATTCCAAAAATTTATATGGAACCAAAAAAGACCCTAAATAGCCTCAGCAATCTTGAGAAAGAAGAACAAAGTAGGAGGGATCACAATACCTGATATCAAACTATATTATAAGTCCACTGTAATCAAAACAGTCTGGTACTTGCATAAGAACAGATACCTAGATGAATAGAACAGAATAGAGAGCCCAGAAATAAACCCATGTCTTTATGGTCAATTAACACTGGACAGAGGGGGCACGAGCATACAATGGAGTAAAGAAAATCTCTTCAATAAATGGTGCTGGGAGAACTGGACTGGTACATGCAAAAACAAAAAATGAAACTAGACCACCAACTTACACCACATACCAGAATAAACTCAAAATTGATAAAAGACTTAAATATAAGTTGTGATACCACAAAAATCCTAGAAGAAAACACATGCAGTAGAATTTCAGATATCTCACGTAGCAATATTTTTGCCACTACATGTCCTAGGGCAAGGGAAATAAAGGAAAACAATAAACAAATGGGACTACATCAAATTAAAAAGATTCTGCACAGCCAAAGAAACCATCATCAAAATGAAAAGGGAACTGACCATATGGGAAAACATATTTGCCAATTATATGTCAGAGAAGGGTTTAACCTCCAAAATATACAAAGAACTCATATGACTCAACACCAAGAAGACAAACAATCCAATTTAAAAATGGACAAAGAACCTGAATAGACACTTCTCCAAGGAGGACATACAGAGGGCCCATAGACCTATGAAGAAATGCTCAACATCACCAGCCATCAGAGAGATGCAAATTAAAACCACAATGAGATACCACTTAACTCCTGCCAAAATGGCTATCATTAATAAATCAACAAACAAGTGCTGGAGAGGATGTGGAGAAAAAGGAATCCTAGTACATTGTTGGTGGGAATACAGACTGGTGCAGCCACTGTGGAAAACAGTGTGGAATTTCCTCAAAAAATTCAAAATGGAACTGCCTTTT
>PVIA01018709.1:0-12082 GCA_004024845.1 Tonatia bakeri | reverse complement strand
AACCATCCTTGCATGCCTGGGATGAAACCCAGTTGGTCATGGTGGATGATCTTTTTAATGTATTGTTGGATGTGGTTTGCCAGTATTTTGTTGAGGATTTTAGCGTCGATGTTCATCAGAGATATTGGCCTGAAGTTTTCTTTCTTCGTTGTGTCTTTATCTAGTTTTGGAAGTAGGATGATGTTGGCCTCATAAAAAGAGTTTGGGAGTCTTCCATCTTTTTGGATTTTTTGGAATAGTCTGTTCAGTATAGGGGTTAGCTCTTCCTTAAATGCTTTGTAGAATTCTCCTGTGAAACCATCTGGTCCAGGGCTTTTGTGTGTTGGGAGTTTTTAAATTACTGCTTCAATTTCTTTTGCTGTTATTGTTTTTTTCAGGTTTTCTGCTTCTTTTTCATTGAGTTTTGGAAGATTATATTTTTCTAGAAATTTGTCCATTTCATCTAGGTTTTCAAATTTCTTGGCATACAGATCTTCATAGTAATTTCTTACAATTCTTTGTATTTCTGTGGTGTCAGTTGTAATCTCTCCTCTTTCATTTCTGATTGTGTTTATTGGGGTCTTCTCTCTTTTTTCTTGATGAATCTGCTTAAAGGCTTGTCAATTTTGTTTATCTTTTCAAAGAACCAGCTCCTGGATTCATTGATCCTTAGAATTTTGCTTTTAGTCTCTATGTCATTTAATTCTGCTCTGATCTTGGTTATTTCCTTCCTTACCAATCAGTCAATCTAATGGAAGGGAACTTCAACTCAGATCATCCCAATTGGAAGCAAATTCAGAAATCTCTGTTTGTCTTTGGAATGTTTTATAAAATTACTATGAAAACAAATGGACTTTCCTATTAAAACAAGTTCTTGGAGACCACACTGAATGAACCACAAGGTAAAGAGTCTTGGACTGTTTAAGTTCAAGGATTTAAAACCAGATTTATCCACACATGTGCCCTTTATAATATATGTTAGTTCCAAGTCTCAAAAAATACATATACATGGTTATTTTCTAAATTAATTCCATTAGCTTGTAATGTATTAGGAATGCAATCCTTGAACGCAGAAATGAATTTGAATCAGTTCCACCACTCTTATTTGCTGTACAACACTGAGCAAGCTTCAGTCTGTCTGTAAAGCTAGTTTGTAATTTATACAGATGATGTGATAATTAGATGAGATAGCAGATATAAAATGCTTAAGTGCTCAAAAAATAGAAATTTAATGACTTCTTGTTTTTTTCATTGGCTTATGTTCCAATTTCAGAAACAAGAAGTTTTTTGTAGGTAGATCTCCCACAGTAATTTGTACAGTTTTGCTTAGCTTATATCCTCATTGGTTGTCAAATAACCAATAACCTGTCAATAAAAACTTACATACCCTGAGAAGTGCTCCCCATTTTAAGAACCTTGTAATTAATCAAATTGCAAAATGAAAATTGCTCTTGTGAATCAATCAGTAATTGATGTGCTTTCTATGTTCAAACATGTTGGGTTTACTTTAAATCCTATATAAAATATTACCCTGCATAATAATTTACAGACTTTTCTCTTTTAGGGACAATTTGAACAGAAAGGACTCCATTTGGTCAACCCTGTCATTTAAGTGAAATGTTCTAAATGCATTCCTACTACCTCTTTAAACAAAAACTCACCATATGTGGTGGAAAAGGCCATAAGTCTGAAATAAGGTCAGCCACTAATGTACTGAAGTCATGGAGACAGCCCAGAAAGAACAAATGTTTAAAGGAGGGAGAAATATTGATAATTAGAACATCCCAGCTTTATGGCATAAATAGTACTTAAGAATCACTGAGATTTACAAACAGAATTCAATAGTCTGGCTAAGGAAGATTACAACATTTAATCAAGAGGAGGAGAAGGACAAGGTTCCCTGATACATTAGGGTTGTAATTGCATAGCACAGGGCCAAAATACATCTGAAAGTCAATTGTTTCCATTTCATTACAGTTTACAAAATCCAGGTCTAATTTTAGACATTAGTACTCTAGGTTAGATGTATAATAGACTCTACCTGATCCTATGAGCCATTACAACACAGTTAACAGAATCATCCAGAAGAGTTTGGTGGAGCCACATCCTGGTTGAAAAATACAAGACCATAAAGCAGATGGGGTCCAGACAAGGCTGCCAACAAACGAAATTGTGAAAGCAGCACTGAAACATCATATTAGTTGAAAGTCCGTGGTAGAGAGGACACTAATGTATACAACTAAGGCATTAGTATGACTGAGAGGAAAGAACACTAAAATTGCATTTGGGGACTAATGAACATAAGAGGGATAGGGAAATGATTTTTTTGTAATCATCCATCAAATAATAAAACATTAGAAAACAAATTTAATAAAAACAGAAAATATCCTTAATATTAAATGTTCTGGGATCCCTTAACAGCTACATTTTTCCTGATAAACAAGTACAATAAAAATATTGTGACATTGTGTTGAATGTTTTAAAATCCAGTTGGGGTTCTAGCCACAGTTATCAGACAAGAAAAAGGAAGAAAAGCCATCCAAATTAGAAAGAAGGAAGTTTGCAGATGACATGATAGTGTACATAGAAAACCCTATATATGCCACAAAAAGATAGACGTATAAGTGAACTTGGCAAAACAGTGGTGTACAAAGTCAATATTCAGAAATCAAAGGCATTTTTTTGTATATCAACAATAGAATATCAGAAACAGAAATCATGAAAAAAACTCCCATTTGCTATAGCAACAAGAAAAATAAAGTGCCCAGAAATTAACCTAATGAAGGAGGTAAAAGACCTTTACTCAGACTACTACAGAGCATTAAAGAAAGAAGTTAAGGAAGACACAAACAAATGAAAACATGCACCATGTTCAAGGATTGGAAAAATTGACATCATCAAAATGGCCATACTACCCAAAGCAATTTATAGATTCAATGCAATCCCTATGAAAATTCCAATGACGTATTTCACAGATATAGAACAAACATTTCAAAAATGAATATGTAACCATAAACAACCCCAAATAACCTCAGCAATTTGAGAAAGATGAACAAAGTAAGAGGTATCACAACTCCTGATGTCAAAATATATTACAAGGCCACTGTAGTCAAAACTGTTTAGTACTGGTATAAGAACAGACACATAGATCAATGGAACAGAATAGAGAGCCCAGAAATAAACCCAGTTTTTAGTTTTTCCTCTCATTGGAAAAAAGTGGAACTGCCTTTTGACACAGCAATTCCACTAGTGGGATTATACCCTAAGAATCCTGAAACACCAATTCAAAAGAACCTATGCACTCCAGTGTTCATAGCAGCATATTTTACAATAGCTAAGTGCTGGAAACAACCTAAGTGCTCATCAGTAAATGAGTAGATCAAAAATCGTGGTACATTTACACAATGGAATACTAAGCAGGAGAAAGAAAGAAGGAACTCCTACCCTTTGTGACAGCATGGATGGAACCAGAGAGTATTATGCTAAGTGAAACAAGCCAGGCAATGAAAGAAAAACCTCCTATGATCTCACTTGTAAGAGGAACCTAATCAACAAAACAAATAAGTGAGCAAAATAGAACGGGAGACATGGAATAAAGAATAAACTGAAAGTGACCAGAGGGGAGGGGGTGAGGGATAATGGGGGAAAGAAGAGGAAGGGTCAAGTCAAGGGACACGTATAAGTGATTCATGGACAATGACAAAGTTGGTGGGGCATTGAAAGTGGAAGGTGGGGGTAGGGCAGGGGAGAGTAATGGGAGAAAATGAGGACAACTGTAGTTAAACAACAATAAAAAAGTGTTCATTTAGTTAGAGATATAAAATAAAATAAGTTGGAGTATCAGAATATTTCCTCCAAATAACAAAGCAATAACAATCAGGGGAAGACAATTGAAAAAAAGATTAATTCAGTGACCACTAAAAAGAAAAAAAAGCACAAGTAGTGATAAAAAATTCTCTTTCTAAATAAATTTGATAATATGCTGAAAAATCATCATTGATTTGGAACACACTAATTTGTAATTCTCAAAAAGATACACATAAATAAAGTTGTATATTAATATTACACTAATATTTTCAAAATACTGCCAAGCTAAATATGGAATAAATATGACAGAGTATCATATTGAAATGACTCAAAAATTATACACTATAGCAGCACTAAATGAAATCAAATAATTGGCATTCTAATTACTAGTAATTATTCTATTTATTAAAGAGGTTTCACAGAAAATGTACTTGATGACAGTGTAAATGTATTCTTTGTTCTTGAAAGTAATACAATATACCTGTTTATATTGAAATTTTGAGACAACATTAGTTCAAAAAATTGTACAAGTTTCAAGTGTACAACTCAACAAAATATCGTCCGCACACTGCATTTTGCACCCATTTTCCACAAAGAAAATTCTTTCTGTCTGCATTTATCCCCCTTTTATATATAATTTTGCTTCATTCCTTCACTTTCTTTCATCCAACTCTCCAGCACCTCTCTCCTCTGACAGCTGTCAATGTGTTTCAATCTGTTCCACGGATCTCTACTTATGTTTCTATTTTCTTTGTCAGTTTATATTGCTCATTAAATTCTGCATATAAGTGAAATTATATGGTATTTATCTTTCTTCAACTGAATTATTTCACTTAGCATAGTGATCTTCAGGTACATCCATGTTGTCCCAAAAGGTAAGATTTCCTTCTTTTCTATAGCCATGTAGTATTCCATTGTGTAGCTGTACCATAGTTTTTTACCCCTTTTTATTGCATTTTTCCATTGCTGTTTAGTCACCTTACACTCCCTGCTCCCCTCCCCTGCCACAATCACTACACTGTACCACAGCTTTTTTATCCACTCATCTACTAATGTGCATTTGGGCTGTTTCCAAATCCTGGCTATTGTAAATAATCCTGCAGTAAACATAGGGATGCATGTAGTCTTTCAAATTAGTATTTTTTTTATATATAATCTCAGAAGTGGAAATTGCTGGGTCAAAAGACACCTTCATTTTTAATTTTCTGAGAAGACTCTTCCACAGTGACTGCACCAGTATGAATTCCGACCAACAGTTTGTGAGGATTCCCTTTCTCCACATCCTCATTAGCACTTGTTGTTTGTTGATTTATTGATGATAGCCATTCTGAGAGGTGTGAGGTGATATCTCAATGTGGTTTTAACTTACATTTTTCTATTAGTGACATTGAGCATTTTTTCATATGTTTATGGGTCATTTTCATGTCCTCTTTGGAGAAGTGTCTATTCAGGTCCTTTACCCATTTCTTAATCTACTTGTCTTCTTCATGTTGGGTTGTACAAGTTCTTAATATATTTTGAAACTTAACCCCTTATCAGATGTATTATTGGCAAATATGTTCTCCCATTTAATGGGTTCCTTTTTCATTTCATTCATAGTTTCTTTAGCTGTGCGAAAGCTTTTTATTTTGATGTAATCCCATTTGTTTATTCTTTCCTCTGTTTACCTTGCCCAAGAAGATATATCAGCAAAAATATTGCTAAGAGTGCCTTTACTGGTATAGCTCAGTGGGTTGGGTGTTGTCCTGTGAATGGAAAGATCACCTGGTCAATTCACACTCATCAGGAGCATTGATATTTCTCTCCTCTTCTCCCTCCTTCCCTTCCCTCTTCTCTAAAAATATATAAATAAAATCTTTAAAAAATATTGGTATGAAAAATGTATGAAATTATCCCACCTATGTTTTCTTCTAGGACTTTTTTGATTTTGTGACTTACATTTAAACTTTTAATCCATTTTGAGTTTATTTTGTGTATTATGTAAGTTGGTGGTCCAGTTTGACAATTTTACAAGTATTCGTCTAATTTACCCAATGCCATTTACTGAAGAGAGTGTCTTTATATCATTGTACATTCATGCCTTGTTTATCAAATATTAATTGACCATGAAGGTGTGGGTTTATTTGTGGGCTCTCTGCTCTGTTCAATTGATGCGTATGCCCATTTTTGTGCCAATATCATGTTGTTGGGATGCTCAGCATGGGACTACATCAAAATAAAAATCTTCTGCATGGCTAAAGAAAACATAAGAAAAATGAAAAGGGAACCAAACATATGGGAAAATATATTTTCCAATGATACCTCAGACAAGGGTTTGATCTCCAAAATACACAAAGAACTCACATGACTCCATACCAGAATGACAAAAAAATTCAATTAAAAATGGGCAAAGGGCTTGAACAGACACTTCTCCAAGGAGGACACAGAAAGGGTCCAGAGACATATGAAACGATGCTCAGCATCACTAGCCATCAGAGAGTTGCAAATTAAATTCACAATGAGATATCACTTCACATCAGTCAGAATGGCCATAATAAACAAATCAAGAAACAACAAATGCTGGAGTGGTTGTGGAGAAAAGGAAACCCTAGTGCACTGTTGGTGGGAATGCAGACTGGTATAGCAACTGTGGAAACAGTGTGGAGTTTCCTCAAAAAATTAAAAATAAAACTGCCTTTTGAGAGGAGAAAGATGGCGTTGGGGTAGGAGGGAGCAGATTCCACTTCTCCCTACTCGTGGGAGAAAATCCTAGCCGATCTACAGAGTAAAAGAGCAAACAACCAACAGTACCTCAGCATATATGAAAATAAGAGGCCAAAAATTGTAGTGGAACTGAAAAAATCAGACAGTAAGGAGAGTGCTTCAGGATAATAAAGTCCCAGGAACCAGCACGGGGTCCAGGGGGGCTGTAGCCCCAGTCCCGGCGCTTGCTGCTGGGTTTGCCACAGAGTCCTTGGGAGAAAGCTAGGGCAACTGCTCCCTCCCTAGACAAACAAGGTCTGAGCAGCACCAGGAGAAACCTGGTTGCTAGCAAACACACAGGGGCTGTGAGCACCATCGGAGTCTGTGAACACCAGCAGAATTTAGAGTTGCATCATGCGGTGCAGTTACCCGCCTTGACTCCCATAGTCACCAGTCTGGCTGGAGAATTGGGCTGTGGGAGAGGCCAGGACACTGTATGAAGTGGCAGGCTTGACTAGGAGGAATCTCTCAAAAAGAAAAATTGAAAAGACAGACACTGTTTGGGGACTTCTCCTACAGCAATTGCTCCGGCCTCCCTGCCACACAGTCAACCAGCAATCCTGAGGTTGTGTGGAAGGTTGTGTGGAAAACCCACCCCCTTAGCACTGGGAAGGGTGAGGCAGCACCCCTGCACCCCAGCCCATGGTGGTAACCCTGGGGAAAGGCCTGGAGGCCACACACAAGGTGCAGAAGAGAGGTGCCAGGATAGCTCCCTGGACAGTGCACTCAACTGATTGAGTGCAGATTGGGAAGGAAGAAAAGCCATACCAATTGACCCTCAGACTGCTGCCACCAGGAAGACCAGAAAAACCGGTTTGGCCATTTTGAAACCAAGAGATTTTTAAATTTTATTCTATTTTTATTTTTAAAATAATTTTTAATTTTATTATTTTTTTCTTTTTTCAAATCCTTTTTCCTCTCTTTCCTTCTTTTTTTGCTTATTCCTTCTTCCTTTTTTTCCAATTTTATCTCTTCTTCCTTCCTTTGTCTGCCTTTTTTTAATACCTACAAGTGAGACCCCCCTGAAAAAACAAACAAAATAAAACCCAAACAAACAAACAAACAAAAAACCCTGGAACTGTGAAAAGACCAGAGTTGGACAAAAAGAAGGGGCATCAAAACACCTGTGACAATGAGACAAACTTTACTCTGCTATTACAGAGACTCTGCAAGTTATTGCATATTTGTATTATATTATTTTTCCATTATTCTACATCTTTTATTTTAATAGTATTTTTGTATTCCTCTTCTTTCTGTATAGTCTTCTTTGCTTGGCTGGTTATATTGTATCATTTGACAGGTTTCCCCTGATCTCTCTTTCATAGTGTACTGCTAATTTACTGCCTTTCATGTAACCTGTGTCCCATTAGCACACTACTCAAGGTCCTATACTCCCTATTCTTGTTATCCAGATCACATAGATTCTGTCATATGATTGTTGCTCTAATATTATTGTAAATAATAGCTGTTCCATACAATTGTAAATACTTCACAACACCCATCCCAGATCTTAGCCCCCTTCAGTTTCCTGAACTCTATTATTGTAGTGGTTAACTCTATTTTCTCACACACCACACCCATTTACTATCCTTTACTCTTACCTTTCCTCAGAATCTGACCTCCCTCAACCTCACTGATTTTTAGATCCAACTCACAATCCTTCCTTCC
This sequence comes from Tonatia bakeri, assembly GCA_004024845.1. NCBI lineage: Eukaryota > Metazoa > Chordata > Mammalia > Chiroptera > Phyllostomidae > Tonatia > Tonatia bakeri. Next base: position 3,886 of record PVIA01018709.1, on the reverse strand, counting down.
CCAACAGAAGTCTTACCTGATTTCCATCCTTTCTAAAAATTGGCTAGTTGGGTGGAAGATCATGGTTAACACTATACATACCAAAGGATCTCTTATCTATTTTCTACTGGCTCCTACTGTAAATATCATAGAATACTCTCTTGCTGCCTTAGACCATTTTGCCTTCCCTTTCCAAATGATCACAAAAAAGAGTAGGTGGAAGCTGTGAATACCAGGATACCCACTGGAAGAGGAAATCCAACAAATAAATGAACCACTAAGAGGTAACAACAAAAGAAGGTGAAAAAGGAAGTGGAAACCACACAAACCTCAATCGAAGACCTATCTGGAAATACAACTAAACAGTAGAGACACTACGCAGTACAAACCACAGAACAAGAGCAAGAGAGAATCCTCAAAACCTTGTACACATGGAAGAACCAGGTTCAACACACCCTGCCCTCATGAGCACAACAAAATACAAGAGGTTGTGGGCAGAGTGGCCCTCAATTAACCAGTTGGTGGGAAGGACCCACCAAAGAAAGACCCAACAACAATCAAAACCCAAAGACAAACACAGAGCCAATTTAAACGGCATCTCAAGACCACTGAGCTTGGGAGATCAAGGAGACTGCACCACTGAATTTCACAGGTATTTGACCATAGAAGCTAACACCGTAAATCCAGGGAGCCAGAACAGATCAATTTAAGAAGCTGAGGCTAACAAGAGGAGTCTCACAAAAAATGGGAAGACAAAGAAACAATCTCCAAATGAAAGGAAAGGAGGACACCTCAGAAAGAATGCTAAACAAAATAGAGGAAACTCAACTATCAGATATTGAGTTCAAAGCAATGATTACCAGGAAGCTCAATGAGCTCACAATGAGCTACCAGAAACTACAGGGAAGCTACAATGAAATCACTGAAAACTATATCAACATGAAAAAGGAAATAGAAACTATCAATAAGGGCCAAGAGGAAATGAAGAATACAATTTTTGAACTGAAGAACACAGTAGAAGGAATCAAAAGCAGGATTGATGAAGCAGAAGATGAGATCAATGAGCTAGAGGACAAAGTAGAAAAAAAAAACACCCAGAAAGACAAAGAAAAGGAAAAGAGGCTCAGAAGAATGAAGAGCTATTAAGAGAAATGCAAGACAATATGAAACATAATAATATACATATAATAGGGATACCAGAAGGAGAAGAAGAAGAGCAAGAAATAGAAAACCTATCTGAAAAATTAACGATGGAAAAGTTCCCTAATTTCATAAGAGAAAAAGCCACACAAGTCCAGGAAACACAGAGAGTCCCAATCAAGAGGAACCCAAAGACATATCATAATTAAAACGGCAAAATACCAAGACATATCATAATTAAAATGGCAAAATTTCAAGACAAAGAGAGAATCTTAAAAGCAGCAAGGGGGAAACAGGAAGTAACATACAAGGGAGCCCCAATAAGATTAGCAGCTGACTTCTCAATGGAAACGCTTCAAGCCAGAAGAGAATGGCAAGAAATATTCCAAGTGATGAGAACCAGAGGCCTGCAACCAAGGCTAGTTTACCCAGCAAGGCTCTCAATCAAATTAGAAGGTCAGCCCTGGCTGGCGTAGCTCAGTGGATTGAGCGCGGGCTGCGAATCAGGCATTGCAGGTTCTATTCCCAGTCAGGGCACATGCCTAGGTTGCAGGCCATGTCCCCCAGCAACCGCACATTGATGTTTCTCTCTCTCTCTCTCTCCCCCTCACCCTTCCCTCTCTAAAAAATAAATAAATAAAATCTTTAAAAAAAATTAGAAGGTCAAAGAAGGACCTTTCCAGACAAAGAGTGTAAAAAAATACACCCCCACCAATCCAGCTCTGCAATAGATGCTAAAGGGACTGCTTTAAGGAAAGGAAGGAAAAAGAGAGAGAGGGAGAAAGAGAGAGAGAAAGAGAGAGAGAGAGAGAGAAACACAGGTATGAAATGGCAATGAGTAAGTACCTATTAATAACCTTAAACGTAAATGGATTAAATGCTCTAATCAAAAGACATAGAATAGCTGAATGGATAAGAAAGCATGACCCACAGATATGCTGCCTGCAAGAGACCCACCTCAGAACAAAAGACCTACACGGACTGAAAGTGAAGGGCTGGAAACAAATATTCCAAGCAAACAGACAGGGGAAAAAAAAGCCGGGGTAGTAAAACTCATATCAAACAAATAGACTTCCAAAAAAGGGCCAGAAAGAGAGAACCAGAAGGTCACTACATAATACTCATGGGAAGAATCCACCAAGAAGACATAAACATTGTAAATATATATGCACCCAACATAGGAACACCCAAATACATAAAGAAAATCTTAGAGGACTTCAAGAAAAATATTGACAGCAACACAATTATAGTAGGGGATTTTAACACCCCACTGTAAAAAATGGACAGATCTCCCAAACAAAATATCAACAAAGATAGTGTGGCACTGAACAATACCCTAGATGAAATGGACATAACTGATATATATAGAGAGAGCGCTCCATCCCAAAGAAGCTAAATACACATTCTTTTCCAATGCACATGGAGTATTTTCAAAGATAGACCACATAATAGGACACAAAACAAGCCTCAAAAACTTCAAGAAAATTGAAATCATACCAAGCATTTTCTCAGACCACAAGGGACTGCGGCCCAAGGGAAAAAACCCAAAACAGTCAAAATCATGGAGATTGAATAGCAGGCTTTTAAACAATGAATGGGTCAAGAATGAAGTTAGGTGAGAAATCAAAAAGCTTCTGAAAACAAGGGAAAATGAACTCAAAACAACCCAGAACATATGGGACACAGCAAAGGCAGTCTTTAGAGGGAAGTTCATAGCAATACAGGCCTACCTAAAAAAGATAGTATCATTTCAAACAAACAACCTAACCCTACACCTACAAGAACTTGAGGAACAATGAAAAAGACAGCCCAGAGCAAGTAGAAGAAAGGAAATAACCAAAATCAGAACAGAAGTGAATGACATAGAGACTAAAAACACAATTCTAAGGGTCAGTGAATCCAGTAGCTGGTTCTTTGAAAAGATAAATAAAATCAACAAGCCTGTAAGCAGGCTGATCAAGAAGAATAGAGAGAGGACCCAAATAGACACAATCAGAAATGAAAGAGGAGAGATTACAACTGATACCACAGAAATACAAAGCATTGTAAGAAATTACTATGAAGAACTGTATGCCAAGAAATTTGAAAACCTGGGTGAAATGGACAAATTTCTAGAAAAATATAATCTTCAAAAACTCAATGAAGAAGAAGCAGAAAGCCTGAAGAAACCAATAACAGCAGATGAAATGGAAGCAATAATAAAAAAACTCCCAACACACAGAAGTCCAGGTCCAGATGGTTTCACAGGAGAGTTCTAAAAAGCATTTAAGAGAGAGCTAACTCCTATCCTTCACAGAATATTCCAAAAAATGCAGTAAGATGGAAGACTCCCAAAGTCTTTTGATGAAGCTAGCATCATCCTAATCCCCAAACCAGATAAAGACACAAGAAAGAACGAAAACTTCAGGCCAATATCTCTGATGAACATAGATGCTAAAATCCACAACAAAATATTGGGAAACCATATCCAATGATACATTAAAAAGATCATACACCATTACCAAGTAGGATACATCCCAAGGAAGCAAGGATGGTTCAATATTCGCAAATCAGTAAATGTAACACATCACATAAACAAAAGCAAAGACAAAAATCACATGATCATATCAATAGATGTGGAAAAAGCATTTGATAAGGTACAGCACCCATTTATGATAAAGACACTCAGCAAAGTGGGAATAGAGGGAGCATTCCTCAACATAATAAAGACCATATATGAGAGACCTACAGCTTACATCATACTCAATGAACAAAAATTAAAATCTTT
>PVIA01018708.1:0-11664 GCA_004024845.1 Tonatia bakeri | reverse complement strand
GGCAGGTCGCTCGGTCAGGGCGCGTCCTGCGGACAGAACCTCCGTCCCAGCGCACGGAGGGGGCTCCTCCAACTCGGTGGATTTTTATCAAAGGGCCACGAGAAGGACGTGGCGCTGGAGGTCCGTGGGCAGAGGGCAGGTCGTGGGCTCCGACCCACTCGGGGGGCCGGGGGTGGCTTCTGTGCGGGTCAGACTGAGCTGGGGTGAGGGAAGGCCGTGGTGTGCAGCCGTGCCAGGGCGAGGGGACGGGGCAGGACCTGGCAGAGGGTGCAGGCCGGCCCGGGGGGCGGGCCGCTCTGTCAAAGGGGCCGGCTCTGCTGGTGTGAGGAGGTTCCCCTGTGCACGTGGGCAGGAGCGAGTGGCGTGGTTTCCTCGTCGGGGCCGGGAGCAGGGCGGGACCCCGTTCCTGCGATGGGCAGGCTGCCGCGCTGACCGTGGCCGGGTTGAGCATTTCCCAGGGTCCTTTGACTTCCGTGGGAACGGGGCCACGCGGGCGGACGGCTCTCCACACCCAGTGAGTCCGGGCCAGGGGGAACCCCGCTTTCGGGCCGGTCCGCCTCGGAGGCGGGAGGCGGCGGGAAATAAATGGGCCCGTAATCAGCGCTCACCCGCACGCCCGCGAGGCGCCGGCTGCTAATGAGACCCTTAAACGCGCAGTCGATGCAGCCGGTGTGCGAGCCGTGTCGGCGCTAACGCCACAATTGGAACATTGGCGTTTGCATTTACTGGCCGTGCGGCGCTTAAATCTGTAACCTTGGCTTTGCCTTCACCGGTTCGTGTTTAATCTCTCCTCCATTCTTTGAAGCAACAGGGAGACACAGACAGCACTTACCGGCGTTTGCATGTAAATGGCCGAGGCGGGCTGCCACCACACTGAGCTGAAGAGCTGCGGAGACGGAGACGGAGGAGGGAGAGCGGGGCGGGGTGGGGGGCCCCCCCGTGCGGGCAGAGAGGTTCCCAGGTCTCCGAGCCAGCGCCAACCCCGAGCGTGCACGGATCCCGCAGCCGGACTGAGGAAGGGCCGCCCGACTGCAGTGGGCCGATGGAGAGGCTGCCCCGTCCTGTGGGGCCACTGCAGATCCTCGGACAGGGACACGGGGGTGGGTGGTGTGGACACCCAGGGTGGCAGGGCACCCGCCATGTGCCACTGGGCACTGCACGACTGGGGGAGGGTGCCAGCACAGTTCTGCCCCCACCCCCGCAGGGTGGGCCCCTCCGGGAGCGGCCGTGACAGCTACGGGGCCCGTGCCAACCCCAGTGGGGCACCGGCCACCTGGAGGTGATGGACACCACCTCCGTCCCCACCCTGGGACTCAGGGCCCTACGCGGTGGGGGTTTGGGGGGAGAGCGGAGCCTGGCACGGAGCCGCAGCAGGAGAGCCGGGGGTGTGGTCTGCGATGCTCGCTGGGCGCGGCGTGACCGTGCGCCTGTCCCGACGGGTGTTTGCGGACTTGTTTGCCTTTCTCGGCTACAGGTTTCCGCACGGAAGGCACCTAACTGTGTCCACCGGACGGAGCTGCCGGGTGCCCTGGACCCGGGCTCTCGCTGCACAGGGACAATGGCGGCCACCAGCCTTCCGTGACTGGTCCCTCAAACCACTGTTTCGCTCAGGATGACGCCCACGACTCCAGCGCGCCTCTGCGAACCAGTGCGGGAAGACGGCAGGGGCCCCGGCCAAGTCCAGGCTCGCTCTCCGCGGTTCCTCGAACACACGGCTCGGGCAGGGCTGGGTTCTGGGCCCTTGTCCGTTTCCTGGGCCGGGGCCCCGGGAGGGGCTGGCCGGGGACCTGGTGTCAAACGAGCTTTGTAAACGCCGCCCCATCCCCCTCTCCGCACTCACGCACCAGGGGGACTTGCAGAGGCCCGCACTCTCCCTGGACGGTCTTGTCTGTGAAGAACTCATTCGAGTAGCCAAAGGCCACCTCTGGTGGACGTGGGTCACGTGCCGAACGTATGCGGGTGGCTGGGTGGCCACCAGCGAGCTGGACCCAGGCGGGGGGCTCGGCCTCAGAGGGGCTGATGGGAAGGAGCGCGGCCAAGGGGGCTTGGACGGGCGGCGGGGGGGGCTCAGGGCAGAGCCAAGGCCCCGGCCCCCTGCGGAGAGGTGCGGGTTCAGGGCCCGGAGTTCGGGGCGACCTGGGGAGCCGCTGGGCCGAGGTCACTGGAAGGCGTTTAAGAAACACTCACTCGGTTTTGAACGCACTGGCCTCCAACATCGACGCCTGTCTCACGTCGTGTTTGGAAGCCACACCACACAGGCCGGGACACGGGCGGTCCGCCAGCTCGCAGCTGTGACCCCAGGGCCCCTCCCTCAAGGCGCTGGCTGTGACCCCCGGACCGCCGCAGTCCCGGGCTCCCCGGCGTCCGGAGTTCCCTGTGGCAAGGTTGCCACAGGGAAATATTAGGGTCTGATTTATGCGCCTTCTCCCGGGACCCTCAGTGGGCACTTAACGTGAAATAGTGCGGGCGGCGTGGGGGCGCCCCTCGCCCGGCGAGGCGGACCCCGGGGAAATGGCCCGTGGTATTGGGAGCTTGCAGGTCGTTGACTCTCCCAATTTAATTTGGGCAGCGCAGGACATTTCTAATAATTAATACTGTAATAACACTTAATGATCTGCACTCATGCAATCTGAAAATCCGGCTAATGGTGCAGTTTTTTGTGATTGCACAAACAGCAAATTTTAAATGTGTCCAGTGCTGCTACTTCAGCACCCGGAGCCCCGCCCTCGGACGACCCTGCCGGGGGCCGCCGCCGACCCCGACTCCCGGCCTCCACGTGCAGCCGGACCGAGGACGGGAGAACCTGGCGCTCGCCCCGGACGGGAGGGACACCGACAAGCAGGGGGGACACCGACAAGCAGGGACGCTGTCCCCAGAGAGGGAGCAGCACGTCGGGGACAAGGAGGCACCGAGACCGTTCCGAGGACGTCGGTAGGACGGCATCTGGCTCGGAGGCCTGTCCAGTGGACGGCGGCGTGGTGCTGCCCTTCCGTCCGCCAGCCGACTGGGTCGTGGGCAGGACACGCTCGCTTCGACGGGCCTTCCCTGACCCATGCCACCCTCCGAGACCCGCATTCCAGGCGGTGCGGCCTGGTGATGACTGTGCTGGCACCTCCCGCGTGTGTGGCCGCCGGGCTAACTCCCTGCGTGAGTCGGTGCACCGGCTCCCGGGTCCCACGGCAGAGCCGCAGACGGGGAGGCTGAGGCGGGTCCAGTCCCTTCCTCCAGGGACTCGGTGGAGAAGGCCCCCCCACACCCCTCCGCACCTCCGCCGCTACACGGGGCGTGAAAATTCGTGTGAACAGAAGTGATGAGTGTCACGAAAACAGGCTGCCACAGCTCTTGCCGCTGCGGCCCAGAAGTCACTCTGTTCCTCACAGAAACGGCTTTATCAACTGTCATCTTCCCGGGCTCCCGTCTGTCCCGGAAACCCGACAGGGCTTTCAGAAGCCAGAAAACTGAGAGAAACCAGACTGCGTTTCTCTTACGGTGAGTACGCTACCGTGGACACTGTGATCGTCAGTGCACACACGGCCCCCTGGCTGCTGTCGTCACGTCGGCCCCTCGGGGGGCGCCCGGGGCAGGCCCAGGGGGCTTCCTGCTGGCGGCATCCCCGGGGAGGCCCGGGGCTGGCCTTGCAGCTGCAGAGGGACCGGCGCCTCCTGCAGGATGGCCGAGGCTGCAGTGGGTTTGTGCACCAGCCACAGAAGGGCGGCCACGTGGGCGGAGTTCAGTTTCAAACGGAAACATTAGACGGTTTCTAAGCAGCCGGGGAGAGGCCTCCTGGGAGCCGTGGTTCCAACAGCAAGAGGTCTCCTAGAAGTCCAGCACTTGCGTTCACGGCTCCCTCTGCTTCGGCCGACATGTCCAGCCGAGAGGGGGAACGGCCCCACCCCTCCCGATGTGGACCACCCGGTCACCGCCCGGTCACTGCGGGCAGCGCGGACATCCCAGTGTGCCGGCTTGGACCCCGGTGGGAGGGGCAGGGGCCCCGGGGCCTCCCCGAGGAAGACGGGTCCGCCTCGTGTCCCAGGAAGCTCGGCAACAGCCCACGAGCTGCCAGTCCAGGGACCGGTGCCTGGAGCATCCGTGTCGGACCCGGAGCCAGGCTCTGCAGCAGGCGTGCGAGGAGCGAGCGTGCCCGAGGGACGTCCAGCGCCGCCTCGCCGACCCTCACGGACCCGAGTCCGTCCGACCGGGCGGAGGGGCGGGGGCGGCACACCCACGGAAGGGGGTCCTCGTGCAAAGTGGGGCCTGCTCTCGGCTCAGGAAAGGAAAAAACAAAATCGGACACAAAACACAGTTCCGTGAGAGGACAGAGCCGCCGACAGGCTGGAAACACTCAGGAGACGCGGTGGCTTTTCAAATGCCAGCAGACACTGCTTTTGTGTCCCTCCGGAAACCACAGATCCACCCACTGTCTGAGACGACCGTCTGCGTCACGAAGCCCAGACTGAGCCCGTTTGAAAACTAAGCTACTGAGCTTTGACAAGACGTAATACTTCCAGCTGGTGGCCACAGCGTCCAGGCGAGAGTGAGGTCACCTCCGAGCAATGACCGGGAGGCACGGAGACCCCTCTCTCCCCTCTTCGGCACACACCAGCCCCTCCTGGTGGCTCAGATCCCTCCCACGGTCAGGTCGGAGAACCAGTGATCACGGAGAAACCGTAACAGCGGAGTGTCCGATTCGGCAGTGGACGCTCTTCCAGGGGGTCATTTCAGGGCTCCTTTGCACCAGGGATTACACAACAGTGCCTTCTCCCCGGTGTCTGTCTGCTAAATTAAAGCCGCGAGAACGGCGGGGAATCCGCCGGTGAGTGCCGCGAGCAGAAGGGGGGTCAGGGAGCCCGGGCGGAGCTGCCGATTTGGCCGGCCCTGCGGGCACGCCCTTGCCGCCCCACTCCGCCCGGCCGTGCTCGCCCCGCGGCCTCTCCGGACGGGCTCTGCGCCCTGTCTGCCCAAGAGGCGTCTCTGCAGGTTCCAACTCCTCAAGTCGAGAATCTGGGGCGTGTTCAGTGTAGGATTCACGAAGCATCTGGGAGAGGCCAGGACTTCCCAGGGAGACAGGAGTGAGCCGGTCTCACAGACCTGGGTCAGCTCCGGCGTCCGCGGCTGCGGGGAGGTTGTGGGCCGTGGTCCTGCCCGACCGGTCTGCGGGGTTTGACCCCCGAGGCTGCAGCCGGGGGTCTCCCTCTGCGAGCGAGCGGGTGCATGCCGGCCCACGGGGCATTGCAGGCCGGTTCAGTCGGTCCCACAGCCTCCCCGTGAGGGGTCGCCTCACACTCTGGACGTGTGTAGCCAGCGTCCACGACGGCCGTGTCTCCCTAGGGAGCTTCTTGTGGGGCCTGCAGGGAGGGACCACTGCGGTGCTGGGCTCGTCTGCGCCCACGGCTGCCTCGCGCCCACGGTGGTGAGGAGCCACCCAGCCAGGCAGTGGGTCAGTGGTGTTGGTGAGGTCCCTGGCCACCGGGTGCCAGGAGCCAGGAGCAGACAGAGGCTGGACACGGGCGTCTGCCGTCTGCACCCAGCTGCCGAGGAGCCCAGCCTGACCTGGGGGCTGGGCCTCCACTGGTCGGGAGGGGAGGGCTGGCAGTGTCCCCTGGGGCAGCGGGCAGGAGCAAAGGCTCCCTGGGCCCGTGTTCACGCCCCCAGAGCCCTTCACCTGGGAATGAACCGCCTTGCAGCCCTGGATCTGCAGCCAGCACTGGCCTAGGACATGACCGGTCCAGACCCGTTTAACCTGGCTCGTTCTCCCGACGAGCCAGCTGAGGCCCCAGAGCAAAGAGCAGACTCCACGGTCCTCGGTCCTCGACTCACAACCGGATTCGGAAGTGACAGCCAGCTGGTTGTCACCCACGGGAAGGCAGGACTCCGAGTCCCCGGGAAACTCTCTTCTCTGCAGGCTTCTCCACAATCCGTCCTCAGCCAGGTCCTCGTGCTCACAGAGCGGTGGGACCGTGTGGTCCGGCCGGCAGCCTGGGGAGACCCCGTGTGCCCCCCGAGGGGCTGGAGTGTCTCCCGGCAGACGCCGTCGCCCTACGTGCGCGCCGGACAGCCCCCATTTGGGCGTGAGTCATGGGTGACACTCGGTCACACGACCCCTTGGAGGAAACTGCCACAACCGTGTCTGCTGTCCCCGGGCAGAAAGGACTCAGCGGTGGCCCTGGTGGCTGCGGCCAGTGGCAGGAGCTGGGGCCCCACGGCGTCGGTCCAGCGGAGCCCAGCTGTGCCCCGGACGCCCGAGGTGCTCACTTTCATGCCTTTTCTGCTCTCCGCCTGCAACCAATCTTCCCTTTGACCTGGGCAGGGCCCAGAAGTGACACTGCCTGTGACACTCACCCACGGGGCTCGTCGCCGGAGCCCCCGTTTCCACAGCGGTCTCGCGGACCCTGCACATCCCGCCCTGTGCCTCGGACGGGGTGGCTTCTCATGACCCGTGTTCCCTTGTCAGCCTGTCGTCGCCAGTAGGGCTGCGAGGTTGGTGCCCGCCCGCGGCGGCCCCTCCCCGCTCTCCGTGCCCCTCCGCTCGCCGGTGCCCTGAGCCGCAGATGCCTTCTGTGGGAAGAAACGCACACTATTAAGATTACGGAGGGGCGAGCGGGAGATTTCCCCCAGCACAGGCTGACAAGCCGCCGGCGTGCTGTCATTTGTCATCGTACACCAGATCTGTCAGCTGGAGAAACAATTTCAGCACAAAATTCCTGCGTGAGATCACTGGGCCGGGGCGCCGCTCCGCGCCCGGCGCCCACGCCGCTGCCTCTCCCTGTGCCGCCTTCTTTTTTTAATTTTGGCTGTGAAAGGTACTTAATGTAGCAAAAACAATTTGTGCAGACATTATTTCACCCATTGCGAGCGCGCGCGCCTTGCTGAGGCCCCTCGCGTCTGACTGCTGCTAATCCGTCCTCACGCTGGGCTCTTACGGCTTCATTTTACAGCTGAGGAGATCGCAGCGCCGTGCTGGGCTGGAAATGGGACCCTCGTCGCTCGGTCCGCGGAGGGCTGTTGGCGGGCGAGCGCGCGGAGCCGGCTCGGAAGCACCCTGCCTCCCGTCGGACTTCTGGTTGCCGGCTCGGCTGGTTTGGGCTTGGGCGTCTGGAGGGAGCGGGTGCAGCCACGGAGGGCGGCGGGCAGCGTGCGGTCACATTGGGCAGGATGCCGGGTGGACGCGGCACACAGGCAGGTTTCGTGGGGGGAGGGGTGCGTCCAGGCAGCCAGTGTCGCCGGGCCGGGTCCCCCTCTCGCCCCCGTGCTGTGCTCTGCTCTGCAGAGGAGGCAGCGGAGGTTCTGGGGCTCGGGGTCTACCCGAACCGTCTCGTGCTGGGTTTCCGGCGGGCGCCCACGGTCCCCACAGCCAGCCGGGGCCGCCTCTGCGGCGGAATCGCGTCCCCGATGGGCGCCCGCCCTGGTTTTCCGCCCCGTCAGGTTCTCACTCAGCTATGGATTTGCTGTCATCGGCTCCTGATGATCCGGGCGACACCCCTGTCAGAAAGTAAATTTTCCGCTCCCCACTTGGCTGCCTCCATTCGTCGGGTGCGACTCTGTCCCCAGCGCCACTGTCCGGGCCGCCGGCGCGTGGGTGCGTGACGCCAGCCCTTCCCGGGCGGGGCTCCTCTCCCTGACCCGCGCGGCCCCCTCGGCCGGCCCAGGCGGACGCTCCGTCTGCGCCGCTCACCCCCATGACACCTGTGCAGCGTCTGCAGGACGTCTGTGGACGAGGACAGCTGAGACGGGGCCGAAAGGTGGAGTTGGGTGCCGGTCTCACTGCTCATGACTGGAGTGGCTGGACACCCGTACAATTCACTGGCCTCCCTGATGAGACCTGGTGCAAAAATGAATGAAATGTCCGAGGCCCAGGGGGAGGCTCACGTCTGAGCCGCCCGAGGGTCTTGACCCCCGGTGCCCGCCGTCTCCGGGCCGGGCGTGCGTGCTGGCCGCAGGAGTCTGGTGACCGCGCTCTGTAACACAATGCAGACACGGGGGCAGCACGGGGGGAGGGGTGGGGGGAGCAGCCACCAGAACTGTTTGCTCGACCGGAGCGGTTGGGCGAGTTCTAGGTCAGCCGGCGGGCAGCGACGGGGGCGCGGTCACAGGTCACGGGTCGGTCCGGCAGCCCAGGGTGAGCCAGGCTCTCCGGCCCAGGCTGGAGGCCCGTGTGCAAAAACGGCAAACGCCAGGACTGCGGAGCCCGGGTCCCGAATTTTGCTTGCGTGCTGACTTCCATCACAGCACCCCGGCCCCTCGGCCTCCATCCGGGGCGAGGGCTCTGGTGGCACGCGGCACGCATGAGTGCAAGGCCGGGAACAGTGCCCCCAGCCCCGCGCCTGCCAAATCTGTGTCCCAGGGCTTCGGAATGAGGCCTTGTCTGTGCCGGGCCTTCGCGGAGGTGGTCAGTCAGGCAGAAAGGAGACGGCTGTGCATCCGAGAGCCCCGGGTTCGACGGTCGGTGTCTCCATGGGAAGGGGAGGTGCAGAGGGACCGCAGGAGGAGAGACACAGGGACTGGGGTGACCCCCCCAGCAAAGGGACCCGGGGGTTCTGGGGGCCACGGGAGGCGGGAGAGGCAGGAAGTCCCCCCTCGCCGGAGCCTCCTTGGGGCGCATGGCCCACGCTTGGCTTTCGCACGTTCAGCCTCCAGCACGCGGGAACAAGCCCTGTTGCCCGAGGACACCGTCCGTGGGACCTCTGTGCTGTGACAGTCACGGGGCACGCGCAGCAGGGGAGTGTGGGTGCTGCCAAGAGCGGCAGCGTCACGCAGCAGACGGACCACAACTGTCATGCCTGTGTTCCACACGGATCCACACGGGGGACCCAGCCGGGGCCCAGTGATGGTGACTGCGACCCCTGCTCCGTGGGTGTCAGGACACGTCAGGACGTGCGAGAGGCCCGGGGACGGCACCGTTCACCCCAAGTTACCACGGAAGGGCCACAAGATGCCAGGCACTGCCGGGGCGGAGGGTGACCGCAGGCAGGTCGGGCGGGGGCCCTCCCACCAGGGACTCGATGGCCACCGCCCACCCCAGGGCGGAGTGACGCTTGTCACACGTCAGCACGCCACGGGTCGAATGCCGTCCTTTTAGGGTTTGACTCTTCACTCTGTCCTCAAACACTGACTCGGGTCTGTCGGGCCGTTGTCACCGCAGCACAACAGTCTCACGCCGCACAAGCCCGTCACCGTTCATTGTCCTGGGAACCACACGGTGCCCAGACCTCTGGAGAGAAGGGTCAGGAGAGACTCTGACGGGGGCACACGCGTCGGCTCGGGGGGGGGGGGCGGCGGCGTCCTGACGAGCGGTTCTACCAGCCTCCTCTGGGGACATTTTTGGGTGGCTTCACGTACAAGACAGTTTCCGACAAACCCGGCTGCACGGTGAGCACGGCGCGTGAGCCAGGAAGAGGGAGGGGCTGAGCTGGAAGTAACGAGGGTTTAAAAACAGAGCCCAGATGCGACGTTTTAAATGGCATTTTCCTGGTACTGTATCTAGTTCCCTCTTTCAGTAATTAGTAAAATGTTTTTGGCTTTTTAACGCAGCTTATTACTGTGAACACCACAAACCCATGTGTGTGAGAAGCAAATACAGATCGTGAGAAACAGATGATGCACTCACTCCGGGCCGTGTGAGCGGAAACGGCGAGGAGACAGGCAGCCACGCAGACGAGGCCGTGCGAGGACAGAGGGCCAGCACCCGGCGGCCCGTGGGTCTTCACTAGTCGCGCACAAACGGTCTGCCGTGGAGACGAGGGTTACACACCAGGGGGTAAACTCCGGGGGCACTGAAGAGTTTTCCCGGGACAGAAAGACCGAACAAATTGGTCTCCTCTGTCCTCTCGTGTCGGCCACGGCGGCCGATGTGTTTCTGTCTGTCTCTCTGCCCAGCCCCGTCTGTCTGTCTGTCCCTCTCGTTATTCCTCACGCCTCCGGGTCCCCTCCCTTCCCGCCCTCCCCCTCCCCCGACGCTGCTCCGCCCGGGGGCTGCCCCGACGTTCGCGGGGGAGGCAACCAGCCAAGGACACGCGTCAGGGAAGGCGTCCCCGTCATTCAGCGACGTGTGGCTGTGCTGACAAGGGGACAAAACTTCTGCACATTTTAAGCAATTGATTCCTGGTTACACAGAAACACGTGCAGGCTTACTTCATCGGCAGTTCTCATATTTCATGTGTAGTCACGTCATGGACACATTGTTGGCCGCATTAAAACAATAAAATTAATTTTTTTTCACTGATTGATTTTAGAGAGAGGAGGGTCGAGGGAGAGAGAGAGAGATTTCTTGTCCCACTTATCCATGCGTCGTTGGCCGGCTCTTGCAAGTGCCCCGACCAGGGATCGAACCTGCGGCCTTCGCGTGTCGGCATGACGCTCCGACCAACTGAGCTCGCTGGCCGGGGCTAAAACAGTAAAATTTGAAGTTTCACATCCCGGCCGTTGCCCCAGTAACGCAGGCCACAGCCGGCTGCCTCTGAGGTTTCCACGCCGACGACAGGGAAGTTCGGGGAACCAACCGGCGCCTCTGCTGAGCCCGCGGCTGAGCCAGACCTCGGCACGGGGGGACGGTCCGAGTAGCTCGTCTTCCTCGTCTCCGCGTGGTCCGGCGAGGCCTCTGCTCCCGACGCGCGGGTGCGGAGCCGGTCTGGTGGCTTCCGTGCCCGTGGCCGGGGTGACGCAGGAAACGCAGGTCTCGAGGCTCTCGTGGGAAGTTTGCCATCGGTCCTGCACCGGTCGCCACGCGGACTCGGGCTGTTGTGGCTGGGACACCACTGCGCTGAGCGGCGCTGCCAGGTCGGCTCAGCGGCAGTGATGCCCGTCGGTTTCACGCTCGGCTTTCCCTCTGTAACCCCGTGTCTGTCACGCCGCTCTAACTCTCGCCGTTGTCACTTGTGCAAACAGCAACACACAGCACCCGCTGCGGCGCCCGCGCCGGCTGAGAGGACGCCCTTTGGCCTTCTCTGTGCTGCGTGGTGAGGCCGACCGCGAGCCGGGGGCAGCACCCGTGTGAAGTGGCCCGGTGCTTCGGAAGACCTAACGCCCGGCTGAGCCGCTGGGCTCGCAGGCGGCTGGCGGCTCAGCTCAGTTGACGCGAGGTGTCCCCTCGGCACACGCGAGGCTGCAGGGTCATCCCCAGGCTCTCTGAAACGAGCCTTCCTGCCGTGCTGGGAGTGGGGTGCTGGAAGCCAAGTGCGGGTTCCGTCCGGCTGGGTGCTGGCTCTGTCCGCATCTCGGTGGGGGGCTGGGGGACCGGAGCCACCCGGCCGTCTTCCCCCTCCAGCTGCGGGTGCTGGTGGTGCGGCGTGGGTGTTGGGCTCCTGAAGAAATCGCCTGGAACTCAGCCGACGCAAAACCAGCAACACGCAGCCCCACGGCCGTCGTGTGGGTGGGGACTGGAGGGGCGGGCGAGGCAGCCCTGACCAACGTGACCGTGGGGAGGGAAGACACTGACCCGGTGTGCCCCGTCCTCTAAAAGTGACGCCCTGTGCAGACGGGGAAGGGGCGCCTCAGCGAGATGCAACCAGACAGGCCGAGGTGCCTGCTGTGTGGGGTCAGGGGCACTGCAGCCCGAGACGGGCACGGCTTCCCTCCACCGCCTCACACGGGGCAACACCGGGTCCACACCCCACACGGCACAGGCGCCTCGGGGCTGCGGTGGCCGCGAGTTTTCCCAGAGAACCGCAG
>PVIA01018707.1:0-12088 GCA_004024845.1 Tonatia bakeri | reverse complement strand
TCCCCTCCCCTCCCCCACACTTCACTGACTCTGTTGAAGGTCATGATGAACACAAGTCACAAAGCCTTTTATTGATTTGTAACACCTTGATTATTTAGCATTGTTTAGTTCATCTTGAAACTTATCTGTCGTTATGTCTCTTCTGCCACTTTCGCAATTCTCTTTTGTCTGCTAGGGCATGTGCCTTGTGGTTCTGTCCTCCTGGCTACCCTTTCTTTACTCATCTGGTTTTATTTTATTCCTTTTTAAAATTAAAGAAATTTTCAATTACAGTTGACATACAGTATTAGTTTAAGGTGTACAGCATAGTCATTTATATAATTTACGGAGTGATCACCCTGTAAGTCTAGTACCCATGTGACACATAATTATTACAATATTACTGGCTGTATTCCTTATTTGGTAGTTTACATCCCCATGATTGTTTTACAACTGGAAATTTGCACTTCTTAATCCCTTCCCTTTGTTGCCCATTCCCCAAACACCCTTCTCATCTGATAACTGTCCATTTGTTCTTTGTATATATGAACTTGTTTCTGTATTTTGTTCCTTAGATTCCACATACAAGTGAAATCACTGGTGTTTGTCTCTGTCTGACTTCATGTAGCATATGCGGTCTATGTTCATCCATGTTGTCACAAATGGCGAGGTGTCATTCTTTTTTTACGGCTGAGTCACATTCCTGTGTGTGTGTGTGGGGGGGGCACAGCTTTTTATCCACTCGTCTATCAGTGGGCACTTGGGTGGCTTCCATATGCTGGCTTCTGTAAATAATGCTGCAGTGAACACAGGGGATCATGTTATCTTTTCGAATTAGTGTTCTGGATTTCTTTGTATAAATACCCTGAAGTGGAACTCCTGGGTCAGTATGGCAGTTCTGTTTTTACTTTTTTGAGGAACCGCCGCACTGTTTTCCACAGCGGCCGCACCAGTTTACAGTCCCACCAACAGTGCACAAAGGTTCCATTTTCTCCACATCTTTGCCAGCACTTGTTTATTCATGTTGACGATGGCCATTCTGACAGGTGTGCAGTGATACCTCATTGTGGTTTTAATGTGCATTTTGCTGATGATTAGTGATGCGGAGCATCTTTCATGTCTGTTGGCCACCTGTGTGTCCTCTTTGGAGTAATGTCTGTTGAGTTCCTCTGCCCATTTTTTAATCAGATTGTTTTTTCTTTTTGGTGTGAAGTTGTTTAAGTTCCTTAAATATTTTGGGTATTAACCTCTTATCGGATACATCATTGGTGAGTATCTTTTCCCAGTCAGTAGGGTGTCTTTTTGTTTCATTGATGGTTCCTTTCACTGTGCAAAGTTGTTTTAGTTTTAAGTAGTCCCATTAGTTTATGTCCTGTTTTTCTTCTCGGAGTTTTATGGTTTTGGGCCTTATGTTGAAGTGTTTAATCTGTTTTGAGTTGAATTTTATAGATGCTGTAAAAAGGTGGTCCAGTTTCATTCTTTTTCATGAATCTGTCCAGTTTTTTGAACATGATTTATTGAAGGGACTATTTATTCCATTGTATGTTTTTTACTCCTTTGTTGTAGATTAATTGATCATATAGGTGTGGGGTTATTTCCGTGTTCTCTATTCTGTTCCATTGATCTATATGTATGCCTGTTTAATGCTACTACTAGGCTATTTTATGGCTATAGCCTTATAGTACAGTTTGAGATCAGGTAGCATGATACCTCCAACTTTGTTCTTCTTTTGCAACATTGCTTTGACTATTCACTGTCTTTTGTAGTTCCGTATAAATTTTAGGATTTTTTAGTTCTCTGCAGAATGCTTTTGTCATTTGGATGGGAACTGCATTGAATCTGTCGATTGCTTTGGGTAGTATGGACATTTTAACAATGTTAATTCTTCCTATCCACAAGCATGGTATGTCCTTCTATTTATTTGTATCTTCTTCAGCTTCTTTCTTCATTGTCTTACAGTTTTCTGAGTACAAGTCTTTTACCTCCTTGGTTAAAATATTCCTAGGTATTTTAGTCTTCTTGATGCAATTGTAAATGGGATTGTTTTCTTAATGTCCTTTTCTTATAGTTCATTACTGGTGTATAAAAATGCAAATGATTTCTAAATATTAATTTTGTATCTTGCTGCTTTACTGAATGTATTCTAATCGTTTTTTGGTGGATTCTTTATGTTTTCTCTATATTATATCATGCTGTCTGCAAATAATGACAGTTTTACTTCTTTCCAATTCAAATGCCTTCTGTTTCTTTTTCATGTCTGATTGCTGTGGCTAGAACTTCCAGTACCATGTTGAATAAAAATGGTCAAAGTGGCCCTGACTGGTATGGCTTGGTTGGACATTTTTCTACAAAGTGAAAGGTCACTGGTTCAATTCCTGGTCAGGGCACATGCCTGGGTTGTGGGCCAGTCCCCAGTCAGGGTGTGTACCAAAGGCAACTGATTGATGTTTCTCTCCCACATTGATGTTTCTCTCCCTGCCTTCCCCTTTCTCTAAAACTAAACAAATACATTAAATCTTTTTAAAAAATGGTCAAAGTGAACAACTTTGTTTTATTCCTGATCTTAAAGAAAAAGTTTCCAGCTTTTCACTCTTGAATATGATGTTGGTTTGTCGTATTTGGCCTTTATTATGTTGAAGTATGTTCCCTCTATTCCCACTTTGCCAAGAGGACTTTTTAAAAAAAATCATAAGTAGATGTTGGATTGTGTCAAATGCCTTTTCTACATCTATTGACATGATCATACAGTTTTTATCCCTCATTTTGTTTGTGTGGTGTGTCACGTTAATTGATTTGCAGATACTGAACCTACCTTGCATTCTGGGAATAAATCCCACTCGATCTTGGTGGGTGGTCTTTGTAACGTATGGCTGAATTCAGTTTGCCGATATTTTGCTGAGGAAATTTGTCTCGAGGTAGCTTTGGATTTCTTCTTTGATCTTGTCGCCAACCCATTCACTGTCTGGTAGCATGTCAGTTAGCCTTCTTGTGTTTGTGTGTTTTTCAGTTTTCTTGTCGGTTTCCGGTTTCAGGCCATGGTGGTGGGAGAAGGTGCGCGACGTGATTTCAGTCTTCTTAAATTTAGTGAGACTTGTTTTGTGGGCTGACATGTGGTCTGTCCTGGAAAGTGTTTCATGTGCACTCGAGAAAAATGTTCATTCTGTTGCTTTTGGGTGAAATGTCCTAAAAATACCAATTATGTCCATCTGGTCTAAAATTTCATTTAAGGCCACTGTTTTCTTGTTAATTTTCTGCCTGGATGATGTATCCATTAATGTCAATGGGGTGTTGAAATCCCCAATTATAACTGTATTATTGTTGCTCTTTCTGTTTATGTCTATCAGTATTGGCTTTATATATTTAGGTGCTCTTACAGTGAGTGTGTAGATGTTTATGAGCTATAATCTCTCAGTAGAGTGATCCCTTTACCATTATGAAGTGCTCTTTGTCTGTTGTTAAATCCCTTGCTTGAAAGTCTATGTTGTCCAAAATAAGTATTGTCAACTCAGCTTTTTTCCCATTTTCCGTTTGTATGAAATACTGTTTTCCTTCCCTTTCAGTCTGTGTGTTTCGATCTGAAATGGGTCTCTTCTAGGCAGCATATGTACAAGTCTTGCTTTTTTAAGGCTATTTTTTTGTCTTTAACCTTTGGCATTTTAATTATGATGTGTCTCGGTGTGGGCCTCTTTGGGTCCATCTTTTTTGGAACTCTTTGCACTTCCTGGACTTGTGTGTCTTTTTCCTTCACCAAGTTAGGGGGCGTTTTCTATCATTTTTCAGACAGGCTTTCAGTTCCTTGCTCTCTCTCCTCCTTCCAGTATTCTTGTGATGTGAAGGTTGGTATGTTTGAGGTCGCCCCAGATCACAGGTGAGAGGGAGATGGGCTATGTGGGGAAGCTTCTATCCTGAGACTGTTTCATAGACACCAAGGATGGGAGCTGTGGTGTCAATCACAAGTTGGCCAAAATAATTAGTCCCCAGTTGGATGAGGTTTTTCTTGGGACACTGTCTGTGCCTGCCTTGGTCTCAGTTCTGAGAGTCCTCTCTGATGGACGGGTGTCAGCACCTTGACCTCTGACAGTTCGGGCTGTTGTGGAGCTGACGGGGGCGTGGGGGGAGGGGAGCTGAGGCTGGTAAGGAAGACGGTGGTGGTGACTTACTAGCCGTGTGCTGCCCTGCTGTCCACTTGTTAGCCCCCACTGTTGTCTTATGTTCTCATCTTACACTTCAGTGACCACATAGTTCGCCAGCAGCTCTTACTTCAGTCCCGTTTTGCTGTTAGATTAGTTTTGCTCAAACCCTGCCCATGCCCCACTCATCCTGTAGTAATTCATTACGGCACAGTGGCCCAAGTCAGACCAAGTCTTCACAGCCTCCCGTGGTGTGGCTCCATGTTCCTGCGGTTCCTGCTGCTGGCACTCAGAGACTAAGGCCTCCCAGCACCTCACTGTCATCCACAGACACACGTGGTTGGACTTGCCTGTAACTTTATTGTGTGTGTTTTCCATCTCTCTTTGTCCAATTTTACCCCTTCGAGGCTCAGCGTAAGTCCTGTCCTGTTTCCTATGTGATACCTCCCGATGCCCATGGCCATGCTCTTCCTTCTCTACCTTATATTTATTGTTCTGTAGAAGTGTGTGCTTGGTTACACCCCGTGACTCGTGTGTGCAAGTGATCAGCCTAAGCATCCTCTGCTCTCCTAGAAGAAACGTCTTGTGTCCTAAGTCTCCCTCCCCCACGTGACCTCTGGAAACATGAGGCCATCCTTCACGTAGGCCTGTAATCCTGTGTCTCTGCCCTTCCCTGGGACGCCCGTCTCTTAATCGCCTCCCCTTGCTTGCCTGTCTCTTTGCCTTCACTGGGTCATCCCATGGCAGTGAAATATTCTGATCAGCTCCTGCCTTTGAAAACAGCCAGCTAACTGTGCTCTGCCCCACACTCTTCCCTTGCTTCCATTCTCCTTCTCTGCTCCCCATCAGAGCAGACTGTGATGGAGCTGTCCACACCTCTGTGTCTCACTTACCTTCAGTTTGCTCTCGCCCATATTTCATCCCTCCCTCTCCCCGGAAACTGTTCTTGAGGGCACCAGGACCTCTGTGCTGTCAAATCCTGGTGGACACATGGGTACTCGCCTCCGCCCCTCAACCCCCCGGCAGTTAGCCGCCTCTTGGAACCCTTTGCTCTTGGCCTTTGTGATACCTCTGCGTGGTTTTCTCTCTGTCGTGCCGACTGCTCCTCCCCCTGCTCTCTTCAGCCACTTGTCTTTATCTGTACACTCTGCCTTGGCTGCAGCATTCAGTCCTGTCTCCACTCTTTCCTTTCCGCTCCCAATCTGTAATGCCAGGAGAGCCTCAAAGTTCTTGTTCCTCAGAATGTCAGGGCTTTAAATATTGGGCATGTGCTGATGACTCCCACAGCTCCTTCCCAATCACAGGCGTGCACATCCAGCTGCTGCGTAGTGTTTCCACGTGGATGCTGAGTGGGTGTATTGTACTTAACATCTACAAGTTGGACATTCAAAGAACTTATAGCATGACCCATGGGCATGAGCAATGGTGGGGGGATTGCCTGAAAAAGTGGGGGGTGCGGGGTGGAGGGGAGCAAAAGAGGGAGAATTAGGACAACTGTAATAGCATGTTCAATAAAATATAAGTTGGAAGCCCTGGCTGGCGTAGCTCAGTGGATTGAGCGCGGGCTGCGAACCAAAGCATCGCAGGTTCGATTCCCAGTCAGGGCACATGCCTGGGTTGCGGGCCACGGCCCCCAGCAACCGCACATTGATGTTTCTCTCTCTCTCTTTCTCCCTCCCTTCCCTCTCTAAAAATAAATAAATAAAATCTTAAAAAATATATATAAGTTGGACATTCAAATGCATACACATACACTCACACACACTGCCCTTTAGCCTCCCAGCCTCATTCCCTATTCCTTCCTTCTCCTTCACACTACAGTGAGTGGCCCTAGTTGCTTAAGCCAGAAACACAACCATCATCCTTATTTCTGCCTTCTACTTCCAAGACCATCCAGTCACACCTCTGCACTGCCACCATCCCTGTCTAAGCTACCCCGAACTACTGTGGCGGCTTCCTAACCCAGCTCTGCCTTCCCTCTCATTCGACAACCCAGTCTGCACCTGGAGCAGACTGCTCTTGGAAAACAGATCAGATTGTTTCATCCCTCCTCGGTATTTTCTTTGGCACTTAGAACAAAGTCCCCACTTTTAAGGACAGTGTGTAACAGCTCTCTGCCTGTGCCTCCAGCTTTATCTTAGATTGTTTTCCCCTCACTCCTCATGCCGGGGACACTCTGGCCTTGTTGCTGTGCTTGAGTTCACCAAGGTTACTGCAGGGCCTTTGACACGCTCATTCCTCTGTCGGGAGCACTCAGCCGGTTCCATTTCCTCCATCAAATGTCATATTTCCTGACTGGAGTATTAATCATGCCCCTAGTTACTCCTTGTGACTCGTTTATATGTGTATTGCTGACCCCCCCCACCCCCACATACACAGCTCTCCTTTCTCTCAGAGCTACTAAAGGCAGGGGCCTCTTCATTGTTGCTTGCAGTTGTAGCACAGTGTCTGAGACTCAGTTAATCCTCACGTTTGCTGAATGAATGATAATTGCTTTTTGTTGCAACTTTTTCTCGTGAATCCTGTGTGCTCAGTGCAGTGGAACAAAATATGTTTGCTTCTTTTCTGTCTAGTTCGAATGCTTGGAATCTCCCGAGCTGAGCGAGAGCACATCTGGTGCTGACTGACGTGATGCTTTACCGGTGGCTCTCAGTGGTCCGCAGACACAGAGCCAGCCGAGGATGGCAGAACTGGTCCTCAGCCAGAAGCAGTGCGTCGGCGGCCACGGCACATTCTGTCGCCCTGCCTGCCCAGGCACAGGTGGTCATCTGTGGTGGGGGAATCATGGGCACCTCCGTGGCCTATCACCTGTCCAAGATGGGGTGGAAGGACATTGTCCTTTTGGAGCAGGGCAGGTAAGGATGCAGCCAGATGTGGGTTCCCTCTTGCTTCCCCTTTCCGTGACATTGTCCCACCAGAAGCTAATCAATCAGTGTTGCTAAGTAGTGTGAGAAGAATCATGGGGAGATCACTGGACTTTGTTTTATTTTGGCGATGTCTAAAAGTCATGCTTTCTGGTTTCAGAGAGTTGGCAGATTCTGACGAAACAAGTCTCTTAAACACGTATTTATTTCAGGTTCTCAAGACACCTTGTTCCCCTTTCTGTAGTTGGGCAGCCATGTAAACCCTGTGGGCCAAGGCCTTCCTCTAGGAGTCGAATTGCCTACATTCTGCTCCATTTGTGTTTTTTTGTTATTTAAGTTATTTATTTTGAAACAGTTTGAGATGTACAGAACAATTGAGAAGGTAGGAGGGAGTTCGTATAAGACTCGCCCCCAGTTTCACTTGTTATTAACATCTTATGTTAGCGTTACTGTCTCACTAACAACATTGTCACGTTATTACCAACTACAGTTAATATTTTGAATTTTTCATTTTTCCCTAATGTTCTTTATTTAAGACTTGTGTTCTGTTGCCTACAGCTAACTGGACTTTCTTTTTTTTAATTTAAAATTTATTTCTTAAAATGCAGTACATTCACATGAGCCAGCATAGAAAATTGTCGAAGAGTGTATAGGGAATGTCTCTCTCCTGCCCCTGACCTCTGGCCTCAAGTTCTCCTTGCTGGAGGCCAGGCAAGTTCCTGCTGTGTCAAACCCGATGCTCTCCATTTATAAGCACATGTATTTTCATCAGTATGTATTGGTGTATATGGGTGTTCATTTATTTTTCCCTGTTTTATACAAGTGCTAGCATTCCCTAAACACTGTTCCTCACTTTGCTTTTCTCAATAGGATTGTACCGTACTGTTGCATAAAAGCTTTCTCATTCTTTTTTTATGACTGTATAGTATCCCATTGTGTGGGTGAATTCTAATTTTGAAATCAGTGTCGTGTTGACGAACATGTAGGTCATTTCCATCCTTTGATAGGATTAAACAATACTGCAGTGTGGAAGTTGAATTTGCTGCACTCACAGACCTGTGAGTCCAACTAATAGCTTTTTGGATCCATGCTGCAGGCTGGCTGCCGGCTCCACAAGGTTCTGTGCTGGCATCGTGAGCACCGCCAGGCACTTGAGCATCGAGCAGAAGATGGCAGACTATTCAAACAAACTGTACCATCAGTTAGAGCAAGAAACAGGGATCCAAACAGGTAAGCAGGTAGTCAGCCATTTACTGGCCCGTTTTTAAAATGAGGGCATTCGGTCGGTATTCTACATCCCTTTCAGGTGATGTAGTTCTTCTTACCGTATGAGTTTTCTGAGCCATCTCCAGTGTAGTTCACTCACTGAAGTATGGTAAGTGGCAGCACTGGCTCTGACAGCAGGAGGAGGAGGAACGTAAGTGGAGGTACTGATGGGCACAGTTCGGCCCATTGGACTTCAGGAAATTGCTAGTGAGGATATTCCTGACAGAGTGTTCACACATTTCTCCTTCCCTGTGGGATGGGGTGGATGGGCCCAGGGGGTTGTAAGCTAACCAGCACTGGGGTGAGCAGGAGCTGTCCCAAGAAGAGGAAGACTGACCCACGCTGGGGCCCTATATGGTTGAAGGGGGACAGGCGGTCAGTTTGTTGTGCAGTGACGGATCAGCCAGAAGCCTGGAGCTGAGCTTGCTCCCCCGGCCGATGGAGCCGTGTGGGGCGTGCACTAGTTGTCCCAAGCGGGTAGCCACACCTTGTGATGAGGCTCCAGACACTTGTGTAAGTCAGGGTTTCTCTTCTGAAGACATTGTGTAATTCACGTCATGGGTAATTCAAGACTAATCCTGACAAAGGATTGTAGCTTTGGGTTTTTTTTGCCAACTGAAGTGGCTCTGCTGTGTGATCAGAGTGTGAGCTTGGTATGTGGTGTGCCTTGCCAGCCCATTTAGAAATTATATGACATGTGACAGTGTTTTCATCAGGGAAAGAGAGATCTGAATTATTTGAAATTCTGGGTTTATGACATTTCCACTTGATACAGCTCATGCTTTCATGAAGTGCACCCTTATTTGTAAACTGTAGAGCAAGCCCATCTGCCCAGGAACTGGGGTTTCCCGGCCACGGAGTTGGAGAGGGGAGATGCCAGGAGAGGACCAGGAGGCCTGGGAGGAAGAGGTGGTATTTTCTCGGGCACGTCACAGGGCCGGGACTGAGGAGAGCACGCACCCGAGGGTGACCCTGATGTCACAGCGCTGAGATCCAGCGCCTCCTTACCTGGTGCGCCCTGGGCGCCTCGGTTCCCCGTGTTGTCATTGGGCCGGACCGGGCCTCCTGTGGAAAGGCAGGGTTTGCAAGTGAACACAGTAAAAGTATTTCCTGCTGCCTCGCTGTCTCTGGCGTTTTATTAGGGAAGATGCCTGCTATGGGCAGGGCAGGCAGGAAATAGTCCCTTTGGTTGGATTTAATGATGGCAACAAGGTACTCAAATCAGGTATTACCCAGGGTTTAGTCAGAAGAGGGTCCACATACCAGGCCCAGAGGTGGATCCACTGGGTCAGATACTGGTGGTTGCTGAGCCTTGTATCACTCAGCTGGTTGGATTCTGGAGGGATGAGGGTCATGGGCTTCTTTTCTGTAAGGTAAGTTAGTTTAGCATTCTTTCTGCGTCACCCTCTGGAGCCCTCATTGGCCCTGACTGCTCCTTGATGCCTGTGGGGCAGAGAGGAAGTCCGGTGAGCACGAGTAGGGGATCGCCCTCAGGCTCTCACCCCCCTAGTGGTTCACCCGTGGCAGCACGGTGACAGGTGGCCAGAGGCCTCCATGGAGAGGCCTCCCATCTTGCATTTGTGCGGACGTGCCCTGCTGTGGTTGTTTCCTTCAGCAGACTGCCATTGAGCCATCGATACAGGTGAAGTGACATATGTGCGACCCACTTAAGTGACCCAGATAGTCCACTTACTTGGGGTGTGCGTTAGCTGCCTGTTGGTCAGAGCACCGTGTGACTCCGAGACCTCGTCTCGACCATGAGTGTTGGTGTCTGCAGGGCTGCGGTGTGAGTGTGGCTATGTGAAAGTTTATAATTTTCGAGAGTATTTCATGTATTACTGTATCTTATGATGACGGTCATTCTTTTGCAGCTGAAGAAACCTAGATTTAGGGAGATTGAGCCAATTTTTTAACTCAGTGATAATGCAATTTAAAAAAATTAGTGGGTTAAATGGAACATATACAGTGGTTCTTTCCTATATCTAATCTATAGTAGTGAGTATAAAATAACTCTGAACCCTTTCTCTCTCTCAATGTGAAATCCAGAGTGTGATCAGCCTGCAAATCATTGGAGTAGTCTGGTAAATTGACTATTTTTAAACACCCTTCTCTGAAATTTCATTCTTCTAAACTGAGACATTCTTGTCATGTCAGTGAAGGGTATATTTACCTGAGGATTCCAACAAAAATTGAGAAAATAAACTGTTCTCACTGTACTTCTTTTGAAAAGAAACTGATTGATTCAACTCTTTCTTCATGAAAAGTGAGTCATTGCACTTTAGGAGGATTGTCATTGCCCCAGGTGTAATAGCAGTGGTGTGAGGATGTTGATTACAAACCATCAGAGGCAGCGTAGAGGCCAGGGCCCCACAGGCAGCACCTTGGGTGGAACAGAGCCTTCTGGCCTGGGTGCTCTGCACTTGAAATTCAAGTGACCTCCCGCCATTTACCTGCTTGCCCAAGGCTGAGTATCCCAGGGATCTGATTGGCTGAGCTTAGGTCACATGCCTACTGGCTGTCCTGGGGAAGGAGGTAGGGTTCCAACCCCCTGGGGGCTGATGTCAGGAGCTGTCTTCACCAAGGGCTACACTCCCACCAAAACTAGGGGGAGAAAATCTAAAAAGAGTGAAGAATATAATGGAACCTGGGTTCCCTTCCTCCCCAAGAGTTTTTGAGCAATGGAATCTTTTATTTTTAAGAATGATTTTATGTGCATTAAAGTCTCATTTGATCCTCATATAACTCCGAGCTGAGAATGTCTGGAGGGTGGCCTCCCAGGACTCAACACAGGCCTTCTCCCTCACAGTCTCACGGGCTCGCCCTCCACCACCCTGCGTCTGTCCTGGTCTGTCTGACCCTGGGCTGATTTTCCTACAGGTTACATAAGGACCGGCTCCATCTTTCTGGCCCAGACTCAGGACCGCCTGATCTCCCTGAAGCGCATCAACTCAAGGCTGAAGTACGTATGAGGCTAGAAGCCAGTCCTGGCTTTACTGCCACACTGACCTCTGCCAGAGGGCCAGTGAATGTCATTGTCCCCTTGTGTTCTGTGGCAGCGTCATAGGCATCCCTTCCGAGATCATCTCCCTCAAGAAAGTGGCTGAACTTCACCCTCTCCTCAATGTGCACGACCTGGTGGGGGCCATGCACGTCCCCGAGGATGCAGTGGTGTCCTCTGCCGATGTGGCTCTTGCCCTGGCGAGTGCTGCCTCCCAGAATGGTAAGCAGGTTTGGGATTAGGATGCAGAGGTTGTGCAAGGGCGCGTCTCATAGTAGGCAGTGATGCCCACTCAGCTACCATTTTGTGCGGGCTGGCTCCTTTTGTTTTAATATACTATCTGTTAATATTTTTCCTCAGGGCCACATTTTTCTTATTAAAGTTCTGAGGAACTGCTCTTACTATTGATTTAGTGCACTTTAGACTTAGGGAACTCCTTTCAGCCACTGCACTTGAGAAGCTCCAAGGTTAGAATACACCTTGGGGATTTAACCCACAGCTTGGATCGTGTCCCGGGTTTGGAGTGAATGAGAAGACACGCCAGTGTCCGTGGTGGTGTGCGCTTTGAATGGACTGATTCATGATCCGTGGGCAGATTGGGGTTTCAGGTGCTCTGTTGGAACTCCCCGCCCCGCCCCCCCCCCACCGCCCCCTTACCATTCCTGGAATGTAATTGTGCACTCCAGTCAGTCACTGAATTTGCCTGCTGTTTTTAACCTTGGGAAAGTCTCATTTACAGTCTCAGGATGTGGTTCCTGGGAGTTTTTTGTTTTCTGAAACTAAAGCATTGACCCGGCCTTTGCAGTGTTTCCTGAGAGTTGAGAATCGGCTGCAGATGCCTTGAGTCTGGA
>PVIA01018706.1:0-12082 GCA_004024845.1 Tonatia bakeri | reverse complement strand
CACCAATGAAGGGAAGGCTGCAGGAGGGTTTGTCACTTAGGCACCTGGCTTCAGGATGGAGCTCTGGCTGTGGACATTTGTCATCTGATGGCCATGGGATTCGTTTCCCAGTGGGGCTGTACCCATTCACAGTCCCCAAACCAGTTTCTTTCTCTGAAAAATGAAGGTGCTGAGAATCTCTCCTCTGGTGCATGCATACCAGTGTCGTGAGGCATAAGGCTATAAACTACAGAGTTTAAACATCACAGATATGTGCACATGTGTGGGCTTGAATGGCATACCTATTCACTGGTTCTTGAAACTTTCACAAAGAACGTCTTGGATTCTACAAGTCATCACAGATTTAATCAACAAGATTTTCTGGGCTTCTCCCTGGAGCTGGAGGGGAGGAAAATGCAGAAAGACTCAGAAGGCAGGGAAGGGGTCCCCTGGGCAGCCCTTCTCAGTGTTGAAAGAATGTTTGCTTCCATCACCACGTTCAGTTCCCCCCAAACCCTGTAAACCGGCCCTGGCTGCACTGCTCGGCTGGAGGAGTGCTGTCCCACACAACAAAGCTTTGTGGATTCAATCCCTGATGAGGACACAGGCCTTGGTTGTGGGTTTGACCCCTGGTGAGGACATGTATGGGAGACAACCAGTGGATGTTTCTCTCTCACATCCGTGTTTCTCTCTCTCCCTTCCTGTCTCTAAAAATCAATGAACGTATCACTGGGTGAGGATATAAAACATCCTGTAAATTAGATACTATCATAATGTCCATTTTAAAGGTAAAGAATTGGAATTTTTGAAAGGTTCACAACCAGAAAATTTAAGTGTTAGAGTGGAACCACACTCTGCCCGAGCCTAAACCCTTTCCGTGTACAGGGTTGGCCAGTCGACTCCTTTCCGGGGACACAGGGAACAGTGGCCCCTGTCCGGCTGTCCATGAGCGTCCCTGTGCAACTGAAGAAGCACGGTGTGCTCAACTCTGCCGCTTTGATGCTCTGAGTCTGCCGGTCTGGGCTGGGGCTGTGAATCTGCATCCTTAAAAGCTTCTGAAATTTAGGGGCCACTGGTTTAGAGAATTAATAAACATTAATTCTTAAGAAGCTCTGACTATGCCACCTGTAAACCTTAGCACAGTAATCCATGAATATAAATTCCCCAGATGTATTGGTAGAAGGGCTAGAAGGAAGCAGAAAGAGAGGAAGGAAGGAGAGAACGAAGGAAGCGGGAATATCTGTCTTGAATCTCACCCATCCCTACTATTCTGTTGACCCAGAAACCCATATGTCCTCATCCCTGGGCTCTGATGTAGAAACAGACTGTATTTCAGCCCCAGTTCCAATTTCTCTGTTCTAAGAACAGATCCTCTTCCCCCTTCAACGCTCGTTCCATTAGCTACTTCTCAGCTGGTTCTCAGGAATAATCTGGTATGTGCCATCCACGGTTTAAGCATCTTTAATGCCCTCTGACCAGACGGTTGGGGGCAAACATGGTGGGAGCCATGCTGAAGAAAGAGTAGCTGACATGGTGCCAGGCACCTGTGGCATGCCACCGATTCCCCTCCCAGAACACACTACGAGCCTGGCGTCAGGTGCACTAGGTTGCCCTCCAGCAAGAGCACCCCAGGAGGGCGGGGCTGGACTGACAGGCATTACACACGGGCATGTCTGCGTACAAGTCAGCCTCTGTGACTGGAGGTGAACGTTGTTACACACATGGTGGGACTGACCAGACGCTGTAAGACCCTGAGGGAGGGGCTCTCCCATCTCCCACGAACTCAACGAGCTGCTCGCTAGGCCGGATCCCAGCACGTGGAAAGCTGAGTCACAGAGGGGCAAAGGGAGAGGCGCAGCCTTGATAATCACTGTGTCTGTCAGCCATCACCATCGTTACTATCGTTATTGTCATTAACATCATTATTACTCCCACCTCCGTGTTGTCATCTCCATGGAAGGTCAATACAGGGGCTACGGCCGTTGTCCTTATACTCAGGAAAAAGGGAGGGAAAAGGAAGCTCTGTGCTTTGCTGTTGTCAGGCCTAAAAGCATGAGGAGCTGGAGGAGGCACCTGTCCCTACCTCATGCATCTGTCCAGTCCCCTATATTTCACATACCTTCACACGCACTTTATGAGGCATATGAAGCCAAATGGGAATCATCTCCTGCCTTCATACAGCTGTCTCTTTTGGGGAGAGAGATAACAGATACCTAGTTCATGTTGCCTCTTGCTCTGGGCTGCTCTGCCATAAATTGAGAAAAGAAGCTCTTTTGAAAAAATGCTTTCTTTGACCCCATGGGCACAGGGAAGCCGCAGTGGGAGAACACCACTCTCTGTGGGATCTCAGTTCAGAGAGAGCAAGTTGGGGAGAGGTAGTGCTTTTTCTCCTCTTCTGTTCTCCCCTCCCCGCCCTCCACATCAGTCCAGGCCAAGCAGTGCAGGTCTCACGCTAACAGGAGGGCTGTCAAGGGGACAGGAAGATCCCCAGGAAGGAGCGTCCTGGCTTTCCTGAGCCCCGCTCACTGCTCTGGGCAGACGGGCTGCGGACCTCCACTGCAATGCATTCATCAGCCCGAGCTGCGTGCCAGGCATGCTCGGCACATTATCAAATATGCACCACCGATATTTCATTATTGGCCTTCTAGGCAGCCCAGTCTACGCCTGGGTGAGCCTAGAAATTAAACTGTACTTTCACCTCTAAGAGTTGTTCCTGCCAGTGCTGAAGGGGGGAGATTGCCAGGCCAGTGGGTTATCGAGTGATGTTCTTGGTGCTGGGAGCACTTCTGCAGAAGCTGGTGGGAGGTCGGTCTGCAGTTCACCCATCCTGCCCTCTACCTGCCTAGTAGGTTACATGCTTTATCTCTGTAATGTAGTGTGGATGAATTTATCAAAAGCTTCCCTTTCTAAAGGAAGTCAGCCCAAACTGTTCAAGGGAATGGATGGGTGACTGCTGACAAACAAACAAAAAATGAGGTAGAAACTACACTGAGTTAGCATAATGGTTTTGCTGGGAGGGCCCTTATGCACCGAGCATTGCTTCTGTGCGTGGTAGTCCACTGCGGTGCTGCACAAAGGGGAGGGCAGGGGCTGTGGGGTGAAGGGGCTGCTGCCCTCCACAAACCAGCTGGAGCCAGAGAAGACTGGGAAGAAGGCAAAGGGAATAAAACCCAAGTTCTTTTCAAAATAAAGTCACTCACCTGCTCAAAATTCCCCAGTGGCTTTCCACCATATAGAATCCAATCCCAAGCCTTCCATGGCCTGATTCCTCATAACTCCCTCATCCACTTGCCCCCACAATGTGGTCTCCATGTCTTGAGGACACAGGAAGACACTCGGTAAGATGACCTTTCTCAACCTGGTGTGCATTAGACAGAGGGCCACGAAACTGTCCTGTAGAAAACAAGTGGGCAGAACATATCAGACCTTCATAGTCCTGAGCCTTAAAAAACTCCTGCTTTTCCTCTCCATTCTATAACCTCCTCAGAGGCTGCAGGTCACAAGTGAAGGAGTTAGCTCCTCAAGGCTCTGCTTGAAAGAGAGTGGCCAAGGAGAGGCATTCCACCTGCAAATGATGTGAACGAGAA
Source organism: Tonatia bakeri (assembly GCA_004024845.1). Taxonomy (NCBI): domain Eukaryota; kingdom Metazoa; phylum Chordata; class Mammalia; order Chiroptera; family Phyllostomidae; genus Tonatia; species Tonatia bakeri. The sequence goes on along the minus strand of PVIA01018706.1, from coordinate 8,516 downwards.
CTAGACCTTTGCCGTGCGGCATCTGTCTCGGGGCAGACACATCGGTGATAGTCTCACCTTCCATGATGGCTCCTGGCAAGAATCCACACCACAAAGCACCATGGCCTTGGTGAGAATGGCAAGGCCTGATTGATGAATATCAGATGTAACAGTCTGGGAACAGTAACGTGGTCAGCTCCTGCCGATCTGTGCCTCTAGATCTCACGTTCATTCCACACCCAGCAGTGACGCAGGGTCCCAGGGGCAATCTGAGATACGCATATATGACCAGGGGTCTGCCCTCAGCTTTGCCAGAGGATTAGATTTAAATATATTAAGACTTTAAAAGAAAAAAACATGAAATGTATGTGATATGTCCTGCAATAGATAATGAGTGAAATAGATGCTTAAACTGAATTCAGTTTTGTCTGGGGTATCAGCGAAGGGTTTATGGGAGACTGATAACTAAATATGGGTAGGATTCAGAGAGGCAAAGGTATTTTGCTTGATCCTACTCCACTTCATATATGGGGAAGAGAATACCAAGGAAGGAGATACAATTGAGATTCTGTCTGTGGCCTGGGTTCTGAGATTTTATTCATCGTGTTTTATGCAAGAGATCGGGTGCTCTCTCCTTGCTCCCGAAGCAAGAACCTCACACTGAAACCAGGAACATTTCCTGCTCCAGTGCTAAGCTTATAGCTGAGAACAGAATAAGACTCCTTCTTCTCCAACTCTGGGTGGTACCAATAACTTTCAGCAACTGGCTGTTTCCTGAAGTTGAGAAGACTGCGGAGTGGTTGAAACTTAGAGATGTCCTGCTATGGCCAGGACAAGGCCCTGGGGTCAGCACAATGCCCTGGGCTCAGCACTCCTATGTCCACGTACCGGAAGGCAGGATGGGGAGGATGGTCTTTGGTGGGCCGAGTGACAAGTGAGATCAGACCCTCAGAACCCTGGAGGTTGTCTTCCCCCATCCCCACAAAAGCCTCAGAGGCACAAGTGGATGTGGGGGGAGTGTTGTTAAATCTTTACTTTGGGGATGTTGATGGAAGGCTTTAAGTGCCTAATATTGTATGAAGCTGAACCCTCAAGGGCTGTCTGTATGGGATATTCACTCCTGCTTTTATCCATGAACACTCTATATGAGGCTGTTTTAAGAAAGAAGAGAAAGTAGTTCATCATAAAGGTTCCATGTGGTCAGGTTTTGTAATGAGATTTTGGTCATGGACTCAGTATTTGTACGACTGTTAATAGACCAATGCAGAGTTAGACAGAGACAGTGGTATGTAGATAGATAGATGATAGGCAGATGACAGGTAGATAGATAAATAGGTAGATAGATAGATAGATAGATCGACAGATAGATAACAGATGGATGACAGATAGATGGATACATAGATAGATGGAATATAGATGACTTCTCACTATATTTATGCATTCAACATCCCAGCTCCATTTAATAGAAGCCAGTCTGTGCTCTCTGAGCAATTAGACATGCAGACATAAACCTCTGCAATGGATGCCGGAAGGACATGGTGTCCCACCTGAATGCAAATGAGAGCTGGAGTCCAAAGGAGCCCAAGTTGCCTGCATCCACAGGGGACAGACAGCCACTGTTGCACCCCCAGGGACAGAGATCTTGGCCAAAGATCTTGATATGCTGAGCTTCTTAGAGGCAAAGGCTGCTGGAGGCCATGATCTCATTAAATAGTTCTTACACAGAGCCTTGAAAGCAGGACTCTGTGGCCTCCAGCCCTGGGGGATGCTGGGATCCCACGTACTTATTGACAGAAGCCAGGTACCTATGCTGACACCTGTGCTGGCTTCCTCAGATCTCCCAGCCAGTCACCACCAGCCGGAAGGGAAACTGCTCAGCTTCCAGGCTAGGAGAACCCATATGGGGTGATAAAAACCCAAGGCTTTCTCAAAGCTGGCAGGTAGTATGGTCTCCCTTCCTCTCACCTCCTAGATCTGCGAAGATCATGAAGCAGAGGGAACTGAGGGTGAGAAGGGAAAAGTTCTCAAGCCAGCTGAAGAATTTGTCCAGTGGCTAACAAAGAAAAGAGAATGCTTTTAGAAGACGGAGAATTTATTCATGGACACCCGTCAGAGACTGGCATTCCTCAGGCTGAACTATAGTCTGAAGTTTACTGTGACATAAATCAGCTCCTCCTGGACTTAATAACTCTTCCTTATGGGTTTCTCCCCACTCATAAATAAACCTCTTTCCATATGTATAAGCTACTGGATTTGCAGCCCTGTGCGTTGGGAGAGGGAGGTGCCAGCCCCATTTCATGGGGCTTTTCTGTGATCACCCCTCCAAGGGGAGCTCTCCTTTCCCTGGGGTAAAGTCAGCTCAGAGAGGCAGGATCCTTTCTACAGTGCCCTCACTGAGCGCGTGGGGTGCGTCTGTCCATCAAGGATGCAGAGGACCATGGAGAGAGGATATTTCCTTTCAAAGAAGCCGAGGGTGACTTTCAGGATCGGTCCCCATGCAGCAGAGCTGGAGGCCCAGATGCAAAGGGATCTGTGCCTGTCCTTGCTGGAGGATATCAGGCAGCCTGTGCCCAGCCAGCCTGGCTGGCAGATTCACAAAGCTGCAGATTCCAAGGAGATGGGCCAGCGGACCACAGCCAGAGCCTGAGGCTGCTCTGGGCCTCTGCTGCAGATCCAGGGACTCAGGCCGGGGTGCCGCTTACCCTCTCCACTCCTCTGGCCTCCACAGAGCAGCGACCACTGGCATTTGGACTTGTGACATCTGATCTGGGTTGGATTTTTGGACACCAGCTCTCATACTCTTCTGAAGTGGCAGAATCACAAAATCCATGCTTTAAATTATACATTACAGTATCTTCAAGGTTTTGTGCATTCTCAGAAAAGCCCCCATAAATACTACAATTCTAACTTTAAAATGCAGTTGGAAAGGACGTTAGCAGCCATGCTTTCTGATAGCTGGCCTCCACAGCAGCCTCAGCCGGCGGGCACCCAGCCTTCCTGGTCCCCCAGCATGAGGGTTACAGATGCTTGCAGTAATTACCTCTACAGCAATTCTCAAATTTTAAAATAAATTGCAGTTCACTTTGTTTAAAAAATATTTTGAAATTTTACTGCCTTTGAGATTCGTGAACATTCCCCGGAATTCAGACTTTTAAGAGAAACATAGCTGCTCCGGCCTGCAGAGCAGTCAACGAGGGTCCCGAGCCTACCTGAAGCGGATGAATAGGGGTGGGAGCAAGAGGCGCGAAGAACGGCAGCAAGAGAAAGGATTCTGTTCAAGCTGCGAAATTTTATTTAAACGGCGGCGGGGAGGGGGGGGGGTTATATAGGGACGGGAAAAGGGAAGTCGCTCTGATAGGCTGCCCCATACGTGTTCACCTCGTGCCCTTGTTAGTGATTGGTCAGTCAGGTGCGTGATCAGTACCTTGATTGGTCGCTGGTTCGCGTGCTCTGCGGATGCCCCCAGGGGGCAGTGCTGGCGGCTCAGACCACAATATGCTGTCTTGCTGACGGCATCAGCAAGCTAAGGCCCCAACACATAGCCGTCAAGTATTTCATGATGTGGAGTGCATGGGTAAGTAATGTAATTATGAAACTCAAGTGATGGAGAATGTAAGACAAATCCTGTAACCTCCTAAAATAAGAGAACTGAGAGTTAGGCATCCGTGTTCACAAAACAAAAGGAAAATAGCAAATGTTGACAAGGGCGCGAAGAAATGAAATTCTCGTACACTGTTGGTAGGAATGTCAAATGACAGTCACCCGGGAAAAGGTCGGCAGTTCTTTAAGGAGTTAATCAGGGAACTATATGATTCGACAATCCTGCAACTAGCATATATCCAAAGAACTAAAATACGGTCTCAAACAAATACACCTACATGCATGTAAACAGCAGCACTGTCCACAAGAGCTAAAAGGTGGGAATAGCCCACATGTCCATCAAAAGATGAATGGATAAATTGTGCTATATATACACAGTGAAGTGTTTCTTAGCCATAACAAGGGGTGAAGTGTCGATACATGCTGCAAAGTGGGTGAGTGTCAGAAACATTATGCTAAGTGAAAGAAGCCAGACACAAAAGGTTATGTACTGTATGAACCCTTTTACATGAAATCTCCAGATTAGACAAATCCATGGAAACAGAGAGCAGCTTGCTGGCTGCCCGGGGCTGGGGAGAGGGGAGAATGAGGAGTGACTGCTTCATGGATACTTAGCTTCCTTTTGGGGTGATGAACACGTGCTAGAGGCAGATAGAGGGGTGGTTGTATGGCATCCTAAAGGTACTAAATGCCACTGAATTATTTATTCACTGTAAAATGTTTAATTTTATGTTTTGTGAACTTCACCTCAATAAAAATATTTTTTAAAAGATTTGTGTTCAAGTCTCATCCTTAATACTAGTCTTTCATGTGTCTGAACAATGTGCTTTACCTCTCGGGCATAGGTCTTCCCATCACATGTAGCTCAGGTGAAGCCGATTGGCCAGTGGCCGGTCAGCACGCGTCATCTCTAGAACCACAAAACTGATACCCCCAAAAAACTTTTAAAAATACTTCATTGTTTCTGGGTTAAAATGATCTTTAGGAACTGCATCTAACAGTTTCTCTCTCCTACTCAACAAAATAAACTTCTAAAAGAAAAATGTTCTCCTCCCCACACCAAAGGAATTACTAGCAGACACCAAACAAGGGAAAGACACAAAACTGGCCCACCACCCTTATTGGTAAATAAAGTACTATTGGGACACGGCCACAGTCATCTGTCCACAAGCTCTCTGAGGCTGTCTTCATGCTACAATGGTAGAGTCAAGTAGCAGTAGTCACAGCTCCATCCTCCAAAGCATAAAATGTTCACTGTCTGGCCATTTACTCAGAGTTCACCGGCCCTTATTGTAGGATAGCCTAAGAAGAAATTGTCAGCAACACAAAAACTTCTGGATAAGATAATAAAACAACAAAATGAAATAGAAAGTAAGATTGAAGCCGTAAGGAAAAGAAATGAAATAGAGGCCAAAACCTCCTTTGTAACTGATAAATACATTTGAAAAACAAGGAACGCAAAAGACACCTCTGGAAACCAAATTACTGAATAAAAAGCTACTTAGACATTGTGATATAAAGAACAAAAATAATTGAAATTTTAAAAGATTGACAGAAAGATTAAATGGGCAAATGTCACTTAAAAATCATAATGCGGGGGTCGAGGAAGATGGCGGCCTTGTAGGAGGTTTGGTGACCTTCTCTGCAGTGCTCGGGGGAGAATTTGGCCGATCTGAGGAGAGACAGAGCAGGAGACCACCGATATCGCGACATTTATGAAAATAGGGCATCGGAAGTTATCCAGATATTGAATGAACGGTCGGTAGGAGGCCGGAAGGGGCCCGTGCTGGGCGCAGAGGGCGCCCGCGCCCCTGGGTCTGTCTCTGGGTGCCCGGGAGAGTGGAGTCGCCGCCCATCCCCGTCCCCAGACAAGGTTTGGGGAGCAGAAGCACAGGAGCTGTGGGCACCCGCAAACTTCATGGGGAACAGTGCGTGCCCAGTCTGCTGGACCAAGGGAGGCCTTGCCGTGGGGGTGGAGTCCTGGCTGTGGGGGTGGAGTCCTTCCCGTGGGCGCCCGCACCCCCAAACAGGGGTGTGTGTGGTTTGGGGAGGACTGAGACCCCATGGCCGGCCGGGAACAGGGAAGGGCTTCCGGAGCTGAGACGATCTGGCGCGGGTGCGCGCCCTGCGGGTTTACTCACTCAAACGGAGAACCCAGAAAAGACACAGCTATTCCCGGGTTCTGGGGTCCACAGCAGAGGCAAAGGGAAGGGTGCGACCCCTCCCAAACCCCAGAGTGCGCATCTCGAGACTGGAGGAGAGACGGCGCTTCCCGAGAACGGGGATCCCACGAGGTGAAGTACGGGACCCCTCGCAGCCCCGGCCCAGGCACGTGACCCGGAAGAGAGGCGGGGCTCTGCTGAGCGTAGAGCCTGCGGCGGTGCAGCGGGGGGAGGGGCGCAACGCCCGGCCACCTCCGCAGCCTGTGCCCTGAGCCCAGACGGAGACAGCAATCCTTTCTGGGAAAAGCTGGTGGCCAGCCCTGAATCTGACTGAGTTCTGTCTTAGAAAGGTGAAAGGCAGTCTCACCGCTCGCTCCTCAGCCTGCTTGCGCTGGCAGGAGCAGAAAGACTGATTTGGCCAGTCAGAAACCAACAAGAGGTTTTCTTTTCTTTTTTTTTTTAAATTTGCTTTTTTTTTTTTTTTTGGTGGTTGTTTCTTTGTTTATTTTTTCTTTTTCTCTGTGTGTGTGTTTTCTTCTTCTTCTTTTTTCTTTCTTTTTTTCCCTTTTTTCCCCTTATCCTGCTGTTGTTGTTTGATTGTTTGATTTTATCTTGTTTTTGTTTATTAAGCAACTTTTTATTTTTGTAAACTCTTATTATTTTTATATCTCTCAATTCCTTATGATTCTCTTCCATCCGTCTTAGTACTATTACTTCTGTTCCAAATCCATCTCTCCTGCAATACATCTTCTGTTCTTTTTTGTTGTTGTTGTTTGTTTTTGTTTGTTTTTGCCTGCAAATTTCTATTATCTTTTTCTCTCTTTTCTGACATTTTTTATTTCAATAGTATTTTTTTTCTTTCTGCATAATCTTCTTTGCTTGGCTGGTTATACTGTCGTTTGATAGGTTCCCCCTATTATCTCATTCACAGTGTGTGGATAATTTACTGTCCCCCACTTGGATCCCATTGGTACACCACTCGAGATTCTATGCTCCTTATTCTTGTTGTCTAGATCTCATAGAATCTGCCGCAAGACTGTTGCTTCAATATTACTGTAAATAAGACTTATTCCATACACTTGTAAATACAACTTAACACCCCTCACAGATCTTGGCTCACTTCGCAATTTCCTAAACTCTACTAACATCGGGGTTATCTCTATTCTTTCACACACTACTCCTATTTACTATTCTTTATTCCTACCTTACCTCAGAATCTGATCTCCCACAGCCTCACAGCTTTCTAGATCCAACTAATAACACTTTCCTCTCCACTAAGAGTCTTATCTTCTTTCCATACTTTTTAAAACGTGGATAGTGGGGCAGAAGATCACGGTTTACACTATATATAGCCAAAGGATCTCCCATCTCTTCTCTACTGGCTGCTACTGTAAATATCATAGAATACTGGTTTGCTATCTTAACCCATTTTGCCTTACTCCTCCAACTGATCACAAAAAAGAGTACAGGGAAGCTGTGAACACCAGGAGACCCGAAGGAGACTGCACCACTGAATCTCACAGGTATTCTACCACAGAAGTTCACACCTTAAACACAAGGAACCAGAACAGATCAAGTTAAGAAACAGAGGTTAACAAGAAGAGTCTCAGAAACAATGAGAAGACAAAGAAACAATCCGCAAATGAAGGGAAAGGAGGAAGCCTCAGAAGGAATGCTAAATGAAATAGAGGCAACTCAACTATCAGATATTGAGTTCAAAACAATGATTATAAGGAAGTTCAACAAGCTCACAATGAGCTTCTAGAAACTACAGGGAGGCTACATTGATCTCACTGCAAACTATATCAATATGAAAAAGGAAATAGAAACTACCAACAAAGGCCAAGAGGAAATGATGAATACAATTTCTGAACTGAAGAACACAGTAGAAGGAATGAAAAGCAGGATTGACAAAGCAGAAGATTGGATCAGTGAATTGAAAAACAAAGTAGAAAAAAAATCTAGAAAGAACAAAAAAAGGAAAAGAGGCTCAGAAAAAATGAAGAGGGATTAAGAGAAATGCAAGACAATATGAAATGTAATAATATCCATATAATAGGGATACCAGAATGAGAAGAAGATGAGCAAGGGATAGAAAACCTACTTGAAAAAGTAATGAAGGAAAACTTCCCCAATTTGATGAGAGAAAAAGTCACACAAATCCAGGAAACACAAAGAGTTCCAATCAAGAGGAACCCAAAGAGGTCCTCCTCAAGACACATCATAATTAAAATGGCAAAATTTCAAGACAAAGAGAGAATATTAAAGGCACCAAGGGAGAAAAAGGAAGTAACATACAAGGGAGCCCCAATAAGGCTAACAGTTGATTTCTCAATGGAAACACTTCAAGCCAGAAGGGAATGGCAAGAAATATTCCAAGTAATGAGAACCAGAGACTTGCAACCAAGGCTACTTTACCCAGCAAGGCTCTCAATCAAGATAGAAGGTGAAGTAAGAAGCTTCCCAGACAAAAGAAGTCTAAAAGAATATACTTCCACTAAACCAGCTCTGCAAGAGATACTAAAGGGTCTGATTTAAGGAAAGGAAGGAAAAGAGAAAGGGAGAGAGGAACACACATACATAAATGGCAATGAATAAGTACCTATCAATAATAACCTTAAATGTAAATGGATTAAATGCTCCAATCAAAAGACATAGAATAGCTGAATGGATAAGGAAACATGACCCACACATATGCTGCCTACAAGAGACCCACCTCAGGATAAAAGACCTGCACAGGCTGAAAGTGAAGGGCTGGAAACAAATTTTCCAAGC
>PVIA01018705.1:0-12096 GCA_004024845.1 Tonatia bakeri | reverse complement strand
CCTTCATTTCTCTTATCGTAGCCTGCATTTGTTCATCTAATTTATGTCCAAAGTCAACCAATTCTGTGAGCTTCCTGATCACCAGTGCTTTGAACTGTGCATCTGGTAATTCGGCTATCTCTTGGTCACTTAAAAAAATTGGTTCTGGGGCTTTCAAATCTGTTTGAGCCATCTTTTTTATTTTCCTTTGGTTTGGTTGTGGCTGTTACGTAAGGGTGGCAGAGCCTTAGGTGTTCACCAGGGCGGGGCACCCCAGTCGCTGGGTTGTGACGTTGTATGTGGGGGCGGGGTCTGAGAGGGAATAACAGCGCTTGCTCCGCTCTCTCTAGGACTCCAGTCCCCTCTACCGTCTCCCACAAGCAAATTGGGCCCTTCCTATGCTGGCTCCCGGGCGGTGGGCTTGTGCACTTTCTCGGCCTCTGGGCTTCCCCGAGGAGCCTCCTGTGAGGCTGAGAGAGTCTCCCAGTCTCAGTTCCCAGACAGGGCTCTTAAGCTTTGAAACGCAGCGGCACTGCCCGTTTTCGCTTAGTTTGTGGCTGCGGACAGCCAACCGCCTTGCGTCCCTCACTGGGTCTGCCAGTCACCTCCCGCGCCCAGGGTCCGCCACCAGTCCGTCCGCTGCCGTCTGCGCCTTGCGCGCCTGCCAGCCAGCGTTTCTTCCTGCAGGGACCCCTCTCCACAGGCCTCCGACTCTGCCGCTCCTTACTGGTCTGGATGTACTGGAGCCCGATTTCTGTTCAGTTAATTTCTCTCTGTTCTGGTTGTTTCTTGTTTCTCAATTTTTGTTGTCTTTAGTTTTGGTTGCACGAGGAAGCACAATGCGACTGCCTATGCCTCCATCTTGGCCGGAACTCCTAATTGTATGTTTCTTTCTCCCTTCTGGTCCACTCCATTGATGTGAGACCCAGTTTCCTTCTCATCACTATTGGTTCTCTGTGCATTTTCCTTCATTTCTCTTATTGTAGCCTGCATTTGTTCATCTAATTTGTGACCAAAATCAACCAAGTCTGTGAGCATCCTGATCACCAGTGTTTTGAACTGTGCATCTGATAGGTTGGCTATCTCTTGGTCGCTTAAAAGGATGGGTTCTGAGGCTTTCATTTGTTCTTCTCTTTGAGCCATCTCTCTCTCTCTTTCTTTTTTTTTTGGTCTGGTAGCGCCTATTACAGTAAGGGGCGGAGCCTAGGATGTTCACCAGGGCGGGGCACCCCAGTCTCTGGGTTGTGACATTGTATGTGGGGGCGAGGTTGAGAGGGAACAATGGCGGTTGCTCCATTCTCGGTGGGACCTCATTCCCTTCTGCTGTTTCCCCCAAGCAAACTGGGCCCCTCTGGTGCCAGTTCCCATGTGGGTGGGCTTGTGCATGCCGTGGGACCCTCCAAGGGCCTCTCCTGTGAAGCTGGATGTCTCTCCTTTCGCCTCAACTCCCACAGGTGTACTCAATCAGTGTACCAAGGCTCTATTTCCCAGCACTGGTATCCTGGGTTGCACGCACTGCCTTGCTCTACAATTGTCGTCTCACTGGGTCTGCCGGTTGCCACCCCTCGGCTGGAGTCTGCCCGCTGCCGCTTGCGCACTCAGGGTCCACCCCTGCGGTCTTGCGCACCTCAAATGCCTTACATGCCCCTGGATGCCTTATGCGCCCGGTCCCAACGCTCCCTGCTCTCCGCGCCCCGACCCGCACCTGGCTTCTCATCTCTGCCCCTCCTTCCGGTCTGGATGCATGGATCTAATTCAACTTCTTGGTTGTCCGACTTCCATTCAGATCAATTTTCTGTCAGTTCTGGATGTTATTCTTTTTCTAAATTGTTGGTGTTCCTATCTTGGTTGTGCATGGAGGTACAGTGCGTCCACCTATGCCTCCATCTTGGCCAGAACCCACAATGCATTCTTTAGGCCTGATCTCCCCCGAGGGAACCCTCGGTGCTAGTACCGGGTCATGCCTGCCTCCTGCATTCCTGGCGTTCTGGTGGAGGCTTACAGGCCTGTCTCAAGGCCTGCTCTCAAGGGACTACAGTTTCTGATACCATACAAAATGGTCCCCATCACCAAAACATGTGAGTGAAACCCAGAATCACAAAGCCAGGGAGATCCCTGTGAAAGAATTTTAAATGTCCACTCTGTTCTGAGTGTAGCACTTTACCATACACATTATTTCTTTTATTCTTTAAAACAGTGCTTAGAGATGAGTCATGTGCTCCCATTTAAGAGATGAGAAAAATGAGACTCATGGGGTTATGTGGCTTGATGAGGACATACGTGCACAGCAGGGCCTGGCTGGCCCCAGAATTGTCTCCAGCACCCAGCAATGGAGCAGTTATTCCAGCCACTTTCTAGCTTGACAGATGAGGAAGCTGAGAGGCCCAGAGAGGAGCCCAGGGCCTCACAGTGCAGGACAGGCAGGGAAAGCTGATGCCATGCTCTTCTAAACCTGGCCTTCGGTGGGCCTTTCCCCAGCCAGCCATAAACTTGTGTGTTCTTCCAGGCCCCTGTGAGAGTGTGATGAAGCTGTGGGCCCCCTCCCAGGACACAAGCATGTCCCGCACACATGTGATGTTTTATGGATACTTACTGGGTTCACAGACTCTCTGGGACTTATCCATGGGCCCCAGGATGAGAGAGCCCTTCCATTCCCCACAGGCACTTAAATGTGCAGAGATGGGTCTCAGTAGCACAGCAAGGGGAGATGGGAGGAGGGCAGAGCCAGCAGACTCCTGCAGGCCTGTAGGTCCAAAGCAAAGGTCAAGGGCAGGCACAGTGGGAGACGTGGGAACAGGGACTCAGCAATGTGTAGTCGCCAGTCTGAATAGCCCGGGCCAGGCCTCTGGACAGGCTCCTCAGAAGAGAGCTTAGGAGTCTACGGCATAGTCACACACCCAATGCAGGGGGTCCTCAGGACACACTTTGAGGAGCACCTGTGCCCCTTCCAGTCGGTCCATGTGTCGGGTGAGGACCGCTATAAACAATATGAGGCATTTCTAGGTCTAGGGATAGCAATCTGACTGTAGGGAGGCCCAAGAAGGCTTTTCAGTGGGGAGGGTTTCACGAATTAAGGGAGGCAAGAGGCTCCTCCCAGGAATACATGGGAGTGGGGAGGAGGGTGCTACCTGGTAAGCAGGTATCACACCTTCACCTTACTTGGAGGCTAGTTGTAAAAGCAAAGCCAAGGGGCCATGAGCGTGTACCACCCTGCCAGCCTGGAGACTGTCCAGCTAACTGTTGTGAATAATCTTTCTGTGGCCCTGCCCCTGGGCATTTGTTGAGTTCAGAGGCCTAGCTGCTTGTGGGTAGCTTGGGGATGGGGGGACCAGTAGTCGAAATGCTCTTTGGCAAGGGTGGTATGGGGCAAGGGTGGGTTTGCCAACTGCAGGGCATCCCTCCTCTGCTCTCTGCAGTGCCACTGGGCCCTCTGGTATTGTGCGTACTCCTGTGTCCTGTAATTAGTGGCTTCTGTGACTGTCTCCTCCCCTTGGACAGAAAGCTCCTGGAGGGCAGAGACCTGGTCTGCAGGGCTGCTCCCTTTGGCCCTAGTGTCGCCACAGCACCTGTAGCAGGGGAGGGGGGTAGCTCTGGAAGTCAAGGTTGGACAGTGAGTGATGCATGCAGGTCAGTGGAGAGCCAGAGGATATGCATCATGGGGAGCATGGGAGAAAGAGTGTGCAGGGAGGGAGAACAGCACGTGCAAAGGCTCCAAGGCCAGAACAAGCTTGGCTTGTTCCAGGAACCGAAGGAAGAGGCATGTGGCCGCAGAAGGCTGAGGGGGAGAGTGTCAGGGGTGTGAGCACAGAGATCTTCCATGGGAGGGACTTTGGATTTTTTGGGAGGCCAGGGAAGGGCACTGAACAATTTAAGCAGGGCAGCAACACTAGCTGGTATTTGTGTTTTTCTAATTAAGCTTTTTTATTTTGAGATGATTATAGATTCACATGCAGGTGTGAGAAATAATACAGTGAGATCCCCTGAGTATTACATCTAGCTTCCTCCATTGGTAACATCTTTGAAAACCTCTAGTTCAATGTCACAGCCAGAGCATTGATACATTGGTACAGTCACACACAGAATGTTCCATTTCCACAAGACTCCCCCATTCATCTTTTCATAGCCATGTCTGCCTCCCTCTTGCCCCTGTATCTCCTCACCCCTGGGCACCCCTGACCTGCTCTCCATTTCAAGAATGTTCTATAAATGGAATCATATGGTATCTAATCTTTGGGGTTGGCTTTTTTCACTCACTCTATTTCTTTGGAGATTCGTGCAGGTCATTACTGTGTCAATAGTTCATTCCTTTTCATTGCTGCCTAGTATTCCATGATGTGGATGGACCACCGTGTGTTTAGGCAGTCCCTGGATGAGGAGCATCTGGGGTATTTCTTGTTTGGGGCTATGAGGACTACAGCTGCTACAGACCTCTGTGTAGAGGTTTTTATGTGAGCATAACCCTTCATTTCTCTGGAATAAATATCCAGGAGTGTACTTGCTGGGCCCTGTGGTCATTGTAGGGTTGTTTTTAGATAATCACCCTGGCTGCTGGGTGGGGAAGGAAATGGTAGGGGGGTAAAGCTGGAAGCTGGGGGGATACTGGGGGAGCAGGTGTCCAGGGGAGAGGGGATGATGGCCTGGATCTGGATAGGGGCAGTGGGTTGGGGAGGACCGGAACCCCAAGAGCTAGGAGGTGGGATGAGCAAGAGGACAAAGGCCAGGACTGCCAGCTCCTATCTAAGAGAAAGGCCACCCTGGGGGAGGAGTGGGAGTGGGGGCCAAGAATCACATGGCAAGCTGCATGTGGCCAGGTGAGGGTAAGGGTGAGGTAGGGGTTGCAAGTCTAGATCTAAAGGGGGCACCACGCTGCTCCAGGGTGTAGTGACACGGGAGGCAGCATCACTGGAAAGGAGGACGAGGAGGTATGGCTGATGTGACCTTGGTGGTGGAAGATGCAGTCAGACCAAGGGTGACGTTGTACCTGGTAGGAGGTGGGGGAACAGTAAGGGCAGAGATAGCACAGACACTCAACACTTGCTTGTCTTGGCCGTGTGGCCAATGTTTCATCCACTGCATTAGCACGCCCTCACCTTACTTGGAGCCTAAGTAAGGTGAGGCCGGGTCCATGGGACAGTGTGCCTGCGCACTTATAGACAGGAAGCCAGGCAGGGTGGGATGCAGTGAGTGGGCGAGTGAGAGTGACTCGCTCAAGTCACGCTCCAGAAGCCTCGGAATCGCATGGCGTAGAATTGAGTTCAGACTCCAGTCCCTCCGTCGCAAGCCTTCTTCCTGAAGGTGGGAAGTGAGACCTGGTGAGGGTCTCTGAGCGCACGCCTGGTGCACACAGGTGCTCCATAAATAAGCTGTTGTTCGTACTGCCACCACCGTGGTGTGGGAACCTCGGAGACACCAGTGGCAGATTAGGGCCCCTATTCTGCACTCCGCAGTTCCCCAATTTTCTTTGCTGTGTCCTGGGGGTTGTGTCCAATCAAGCCTGTCCCCTGACAGGAGACAGATGGTGTCACAGTGACTTTTTTTTGTATCATCTTTATTGAGATATAATTTACACACCCTAAAGTCACCCTTTAAACTGTACAGTTCAGCGGTTTCTCATATGTTTACAAGATTGTGCAACTGCCGCCACACCTAATCTTAGGACACTTTTGTCACCCAGAAAAGAAGCCCTGAATGCACTACACAGCCCCTCCCCATCGCAGTCACCCCCTAACCCCTGAGAACCACCAGTTTACTTTCTGTCTCCACGGATCTGCCTGTTCTGGATACTTCACACAAACGGGATCCTCGTGTGTGATTTCTTTCACTGAACATAATGTTCTCTGTTTATCCATGTCACATGTATCAGAACTTTATTTCTTTTTAAGACTGAATGATATTTCATTGTGCGAATGGACCATATTCTGTTTATCTGGTCAACAGTTCGTGGACTGCTGGGTTGGTCCACCCTCGGGCTGCTGTGAACACTTGCGTACAAGTGTTTACGTGGACATGTGTCTTCTCTTCTCTTGGGTAACTGTCTGCAAGTGGAATTACGGGGTCGCATGTTCCCCCTTCAAGGAACCATTTTCCAGGACAGCTGCCCCACTTTCCAACCCCGTCACCAGCCTCCGAGGGTTCCAGCGACTCCGCATCCTCACCGGCACCTGTTACTGTGTCTTTTTGATCGCGACCGTCCTAGTGGGTGTGCAGTGGTATCTTACCGAGGTTCCGATTACATTTCCCTAGTGACGCTAGGCATCTTTTCATCTGCTTATTGGCCATTTGTATGTTTTTGGAGAAATAGTTCTTCAGATCTGTGACTATTTTAAAAATGGGTTATTTCTCTTTTTAGTGTTGAGTTGTACATTTTTTTTAAAAATATATTTTATTTATTTACTTTTAGAGAAAGGAGAAGGGAGAGAGAAAGAGAGGGAAAGAAACATGGATTGGTTGCCTCTCATACACGCCCAGAGTAGGGGGTAGTGTACCAAACGCTAAACCCAGGCATGTGCTCTGACTGGGAATTGAACTGGTGACGTTTTGCTTTGCAAGATGAGACCCAACCCACTGAGCCACAGCAGTTAGGGTGTTTTTGTTTTGTTTTTAAAATATAATGTAGATCCATCCTCCAGTGACTTAGATTCCAGCACCTGACTTCTGAGCACCCCCCACAATGGCTGTTTGCATGCGGCCTCCCCCAATGGGTGGTGGATTCTTTGACTTAAGCTATGTGGGCACCTTTTTCTTGTCCCTAGAGTACCTATCATGGTGTCAAGCACACAATAGGTGCTTGCCCACTGGCCGAGAGGTCAGGTGATCCTGTCCAGTTCTCACTGCAGAGGCTTTGATGAGCTGCATTCAGGGTCTGCTTTACCAGCAGGGAAAGAACAGCCATGGTGTTTGCAGGGAGGTTGGGACCCACAGGGATATTTATTGAGCACCGACTGTGTACCAGGCAGTGAGCTGGCTCTAGGGACAGCAGTGAATAGATAGCCACAGGGTTCTGTGGGGGACATGGCTCCTCAAGTTTTAATGCTGATGGAAAGGGGGGCCAGGCCAGGCTAATGGAGAGACTGGATGGGTATCTGGGGCAGCTTAGAAAACCTCTGGGGGAAGTGACTTTCCCATGGGGACCTGAGACTGAGGGCATCACAGATGCTCCTGGAGAAGCATTATTAAGTGCTCAGAACCAGAGGGAGCAAGGGCACCTGGGAACCAGTGTGATTTTGGCTGTGCCAGAGCACCAGGGACCACGTCCGGGGGTCAGACCCTCCTGGGCGCTGGAGGCCCGGCTTGACCCCTTGGGCCTACACAGAATCAACTCGATTGTTAGGAATAACAAGACCGGAGGCAAACTCACTGGGGATGAAGGTCCCAACCCACAGCCTCACTGGGAATCTCCCTCAGCTCCAGCATTCCACAGACAGAGTGGGGACTTGTGCTCCCTGTGTGGAGGCTGAGTGGCCGCATCCATGGTACAGGGCCTAATTTGGAGGAAATTGTGTGTGTATATCCTCAAGAGAGTATAGCAGAACTGTAGTAGAGGTCAGGGTTTTCTTGGGCTAGAGGAAACTCTGGTGACAGGGATTAGCTGGAGACTGAGCAGCAGGAGGAGAAGTAGGAATGTGCCAGCCAGGGGAGGAAATTGGCGGAGAGACAGTGGGAGGGGGCTCGGGGAGAGACAGAGACAGAGGAGAGAGATGAATGGGAGGGAGGGAGGGACAGAGAGACAGGAGAGAGGGAAGAGAAAAGGGAGGGAGGGTAGGAGAGGTAAGGAGAGGGGATTGGGGGGCAAAGACAGGAACATGGGGTGGGTGTGAACAGGGGGAGCTGGGAGGGGACAGAGGAGAGAGCTGGAGAGGGAGGGAGAAGCTGCTGTTCCTGCCATCAGGGATGCACGGATGATTCTTCACCTGGCCCCATTGGAGCTGCAGTTCTTGCCCACCCGCACTGTAGCAGCCCTGGGCTGAGCGCGGTCAGCACCTCTGCTTTAAGTCCTTGTAGCAGCCTCTACAGCCGGGCGCCCTGTTGCACCGAGGAGGAGGCAGTGCTTGTGGTCACATAGACCCAATATGGAGGAGGGCCCAGTGGGGGCTGAGCTCCCAGGCTGTTCCAATGCCCCTTCCTGCCTCAGTTTCCAGTCCTGCATATGCCCTTCAGGACTATGAGGAGCATTAACTAGAAACTGGGTCCCTGGAGTGTGGGGGATTTTGAGGTAACACTCAGCAGTGCTGCCTTCTAGACAAGCTGGGGTGGGCGGTTGTCTGGATGCTTCTGAGTTTGTGGACATCAGAGGGTGGGCGAGCCCTGGTGCCTCTGACCCTCAGGAAGGCAGCAGCACCTCCACCCCAGGCCTCCCCACCCCCACAGCAGCCCGGGGGAGGAATCCTGTGGAAACACCCAGAACTCCCTCGGGGGTGCAGGAGCACTCCGGCCAAGACCCAGGGGCTCACCTGGGGTGGAACAGTCAAGTTCACTCCTTGCTGCAGCCAGGGCATCTCCTCCCCAGGGGATCACACCCTCCCCAGGGGACCGTGGAGAGAAGGTGCTAGAAAAGCCTGGGGTGGGCAGT
This sequence comes from Tonatia bakeri, assembly GCA_004024845.1. NCBI lineage: Eukaryota > Metazoa > Chordata > Mammalia > Chiroptera > Phyllostomidae > Tonatia > Tonatia bakeri. The sequence goes on along the minus strand of PVIA01018705.1, from coordinate 3,548 downwards.
TTGGGGAGGGTCTGAGGGAGTGGGGGTCACTCTCAACAATGTGCTTTCGGAGAGGGGGGAAGTTCTCTGGTGGAGATCCCCTCAGTGTCATCTGCAGTGGGGAGCAGTGCCAATGAAGCTGTGACCCCTCACTATAGCCAAGAGGGGGGCATGTTTGCTGCTGGGTGGGTGCCACGGTCACCTGTTTCCTCTCTCTTCATCGAGGTCTCAGATGACCTTGTCTGTTTATGCCCAACAGGGGGACAGCCCGGCCCCAGTGGGAGCCAGGACAGTGCCCAGGGGCTGGGGGACCTTTTGGGAAGGAGGTGGGAACACCGAGGCCTTCACACCATCAAACCTGTCTCTGCTTCTGTCCCCGAGCCACTGTTCCAGTTTTCTTGGCATTTCCTGCTCATCTCGGTGGCCCCAAGAACTCTTGGTGATGGCTGAGTGAAGTTTCTGGATCACCAGACATTCTGCTCTCCCCCCTCGGGCCTGTGTCTGAGATGACAGGACAGGGGAGGGGGTGAGAACGGGTGCTGCTGACACCGGCAGCAGGCTCCAGCTGACCTCGGGGTGCTGGGCCCTTGGGGGCAGCAGAGCACAGACACGGCCCCTCCCTCGAGGGCCTGTCGGTCTGGGGGCCCGGCCCCTCCTGCCTGTGCAGCCAGGACTGTGGCGGGTGCCTGGAAGGAGTGCTCTGCCCCTGAGCCAGTGGGCTGGGGTGGGGTCTGGCCAGGTTCCCTGAGGGACTGGGGGCTGGGACCTGAAGGAGGAGCTAACTGGCATGGTGGGTAGGGGGACCCCAGAAAGAGTCAGGTCTCCAGTTTGTTTATGAGCCCCACCTGTGGAACCTCGGTGTTCCCCCTGCCCTGGGCAGCAACCTCCTGGGGCATGAAGGACAATACTGGATGTCCCTTCCCCAGGCCAGCACAAGGTTATGGTGGCATTTGTGAGGCCACGGAGGCAGGCAGAGACTGTGGGCACTGTGTGTCCTTGGCCCTGTCCACCCTTGACTGGCCCATCCGGTGTCCGGCAGGGTGGGTGTGAGGCTCATCGTGAGCTCTCTGGCCCTGCTCCAGCTGCGACCAGCCTGGATGTAACACTATCTCAGAGTGTTAGCAGCCACTCTCACAGGACGTGCCATTTCTATTGGTTACAAAATCACAGGATTGCCATACACCACAGGGGTCTGATGCCTGCCTACACCTCAGGCAGAGGTTAGTAGAAAATATAAGGTGAATTTCTCTCCCCATGACCCCCTGGTTGTAGCCATGGACCCCACGAGTCTGCACACCCGAATTGGGGGTCCTTATACCAGCCCTGCCCTTAGGAGCAAATGTCACGTCTGAAATCGGACACTGCCCCTCTATGTCCTGCAAGGAGTCCTGAACCCAGCCTTCTCCTCTGCATAGGCCACCAGGGTCCTCTGGCCAGACTTCAGGGGTGCTCTGTAGAGGTTTGGGGCACAGCTTGGAAACACACCCCAACAATAGGGGCCCCTGGTCAGCTGAGCAAGCTTTCTGAGAAATACTCCTCCTGTGAGAGCCTCCAAGGAGCCTGGGCAAAAAGAGTGTTATGAATGAAAAGAGGCGTTAGGCATTTACAGGAAGTGGAGAGTGGGCAGGGCAGGTGTGAGGTCTATTAGGAGGGGCAGAGACTCTGTACCCCTGCCCGGGGCAAAGGAAGGCTGGCGCGGCCTCGCCCAGGCCGGCTCTTTGCACAGATTGCAGAGAGGGAGGGGTCCACTAACCCACAGCTTTATTTTCAATAGTTTGAGGTATAGTTCATACCTCATACAATTCACCCAGTTAAAGTGTATAATTTAATGACTCCCAGTGTATGCACGGTTGATTTTAAAACATTTGCATCACCTGAGAAAGAAACGTCATAGGAGCTGGTGTTTCCCTCTCCCCCAGCCCCTGACACCCATTGGTCTGTCACTCTGTGGATTTGCCTCTTCCGAACATTTCATATAAATGGCTTTGTGTGATATGTAACCATTTATGACTGGCTTCTTTCATTCACTGTGATGCTTTTGAGGCTCACCCTCATGTATGTCAGAGCCCACCTTTTGGCTCCCATGGTAGTGTTCATGGCTGTGAACACCCGTGGACCCGTGTTTGTATGGACATGCGCTTTCACAGCTCTTGGGCTGGCACCTAGGAGTGCACTTGCTGGGTCATGTGGTCACTCTGGGTTTAATTGTTTGAGGAGCAGCCAGGCTGTTTGCCAAAATATCTGTACCACTTCCCATTCCCATTCAGCTTCTTTAAAAAAAATTTTTTTATTGTTCCATTACATTTGTCCCCATTTTCCCTCTGTTGCTCTCCCCTGCCCTGACCACACCCCCCACACTCATTGTCCTCCCCCTCATTGTCCTTGTCCATGAGTCCTTTATACATGTTCCTTGATGACCCTTCCCCTTCTTTTCCCTGGTATTTCCCTCCCCGCTCCCCTCTGGTCACTGTCAGTTTGTTCTTTATTTCCAAGCCTCTGGTTCTACTTTGCTCTCTTGTTTGTTTTGTCGATTAGGTTCCACTTATAGATGAGATCAGATGGTGTTTGCCTTTCACTGCCTGGCTTATTTCACTTAGCATAATGCTCTCCAGTTCCATCCATGCTGTCACAAAGGGTAGGAGCTCCTTTCTTTCTATTGTGTAGTATTCCATTGTGTAAATGTACCATAGTTTTTGATCCACTCATTTACTGATGGGCACTTAGGCTGTTTCTAGCACTTGGCTATTGTAAATAATGCTTCTATGACATTGGGGTGCATAGGTTCTTTTGAATTGGTGTTTCAGGATTCTTAGGGTATAATCCCAGCAGTGAAATTGCTGGGTCAAGAGGCAGTTCCATTTTAAGTTTTTTGAGGAAATTCCATACTGTTTTCCACAGTGGCTGTACCAGTCTGCAATCCCACCAACACTGTTGGGTCCCTTTTTCTCCACAACCTGTACAGCACTTGTTGTTTGTGGATTTATGATGGCCATTCTGACCGGTGTGAGGTGGTATCTCATTGTGGTTTAATTTGTGTCTCTCGGATGACTAGTGATGCTGAGCATCCTTTCATATGTCTCTGGGCCCTCGGTATGTCCTCCTTGGAGAAGAGTCTGTAAACATCCTTTGACCACTTTTTAATTGGACTGTTTGTCTTTCTGGTGTGGAGTTGTGTGAGTTCTTTTTTTTAAAATATATTTTATTGATTATGCTATTACAGTTGTCCCATTACTCCCCTTCACTCCCCTCCACCCTGCACACCCTCTCCAACCCACATTCTCCCCTTTAGTTCATGTCCATGTGTCATAAGTTCTTTAGCTTCTACATTTCCCGTACTATTCTTGCCCTCCCCCTGTCTATTTTCTACCTACCATCTATGCTACTTATCTCTGTACCTTTTCCCCTCTCTCCCCCTCCCACTCCCCTGTTGCTAACCCTCCAGGTGATCTCCATTTCTGTGGTTCTGTTCCTGTTCTAGTTGTTTGCTTTGTTTTTGTTTTAGGTGTGGTTATTAATAATTGTGAGTTTGCTGTCATTTTACTGTACATGTTTTTTATCTTCTTTTTCTT
>PVIA01018704.1:0-12107 GCA_004024845.1 Tonatia bakeri | reverse complement strand
ATCCAACTTGAAACACAATGAGGCTTAAAGATGAGCTTAATACCCTTATTATCTCCCATTCATATAGATATGTTGCCCAACAGCTAAGGGATAAAATGCCAAAGGCATTATGTGCTTTGAAAGTCTGTGTATCATCTTTTGTAACACTGAGTTGAGTCTTAATCACATTGGCCTTCTTATTGGAGTCCTCTACAATCTTAACAGAGACACATAAAAGTCCTGAACACAGAATCAGAGCACAGGGAGGCAAGTCCCACGCATACAGCTCTGTTTTCCTTCATGCTGATCAAATAACCCAGAACCAACCTTGACACAGTTGAGTTGTCAAGGCACTTGTATTTAGAGAAAGACTCATCTGATCTGTGGCTGAGTACTTGGATGTTGTCTGCACCAAATGCCTTGTGGGCAAGAATATCTGCCTCACCTTAAAATCCAGTACCAGTTGGGTAGGTGATGTTTCAAAAATGGTTTTATATCCTGCGAGGGCAATTAGTTTTTCATTTGAGGTCTTGTTATCTACTTCATATGTGGATTTTATTGTCTGATTTTTCACATACACTGAGCCTAATTATTGAGACCACTTTCTCCAATATGTGCAATTCATCTTTTGTGACATGTTTTATCATAGTTTTATTATGTAAATGCTTGCCTTCTTTGTGTCTCTTATCCCCTGTAGGCAAAATTAGGGTATTCTTCTGCAGTATAATTCCCTGAGGCTACTATGTCTCTACTATGCAATCCCTACAGCCCATTCTAAAGGAACCAACCCTGAAATGAGAGTCAGAGGACCTCAATTCTAGTCTCAGTTCACATTCTGAGTGTCTATAAAATTAAGTAATCCATTTAATCCTTTTATATTTCAAATTTCTATCATTAAGAGAAAAACTCAAATACTATGTATGCATACTCTTAGGGAAATAATAGAGAAAAGATACTTCAAACTGATTGAAGATTTCTGGAAAATTAATATACTTCTACTAGATGTTCAGAAATATCAATAGCTAACTAAATATTATATAGATGTGTTTCTAAGTGTATTCCTCCCAAAATGCAAAACTCATCTCTAGGAACTCTAATTATTAAAGATTTGCTTCCCACCACCCACCCAATTTCCCTCATTTCACTCTTTCTTTCTGCCAGGACTAAAGTTTAGAAGTGAGAACCCTATAGAACAAAATGATCCTCCAGCTTCTGGAAAGCAGAATTACTTTACTACAATGACCATACTACTTAGGGTGAAAAGACTTCAACATCCATGCTTCTGATCCAAAAGGCCTAACAAATCAGATCAGTTCTATTTCTGCTCCTCTAGAAACCTCTATTTACATCCATCCTTTGTTGATAGGGCTCTATTGGAGCTCGCAGAAATTAGTTCATGACTGACAAAATGGACATGTCTACATCAGTCTGGATTTAAGGTGGATTTTAAGAGTGCTGTCCTCCAACAAAGTGAAAGGCCATAAAGATGAGGTCTCCCAGGCTCTTTGACTCTTAGGCTAAGAACTCACTGGTTGGACTAGTTGACATGTGAGGGCCACTAGTGGGAGCAAATTCACAGGGGCCCCACAACTGGCTCAGACACAGCCCTAATGAGATGTAGCAGTGGCTGAATTAGCCATGTGGACTGACAGGTGCCCCCAGAAGCTCTATGCATCAGAGTGTTAATTGCTGTCACCACTCCCAATTCTCAAGGACAGGGCCTTAGTGATGCCCAGCTTCTCTCTGTGATGGTTTATCCTCTCTACCTTCTCTCCCATGCCCTTCTTCTCCCTCAGTAAGTTACTCTCCATCCTCCTCAACCTATAGCTAAAGGCTCAGATCTCTCTAGAAAGTCAGAGATGCCTGCTTTCTGAGGTTGTAGGATATCCTCCAATAGTCCCAACCTGGCTTTTAGCACTCATTTGCCTAGCCTAGTGAACAGTAACTGGGCTATCATCCAAACGTGGTGGAAAACTGCCCCACAATTATCTCTTTAGGCTCCAGAGTGTGGGCTCATCTTTCCTTCTGAAGATAAGAGCTTTGTGCTCCACTTCCCCGAGATGCAGGCAGAGACTTTGGGGCTACTATGAGCATGGCAAGGATAGAAGGACACCTCAGAACACTTCTCATGGTGTTATTCAAGTTGTTAGCATGTCACATTACATAGAAAGACTTAAGACTCCAAATAAAATCCCAAAAAGGAGATGAAGAGAATGTCATGGATTATAAGGTATAAAAGAGAAGGGATGAGGGGAGTCATCCAAAATCCTCAACACAGAAGGGTTAACTTGCTGTACCTCTCCAAATCTTTCATATTTATGCATACAGCCAATGTAATCTTGATAGAAAACAGTAACATTACCATTCTATGATATAGTATTTATGCTTATGTACCCTTTAAATGAATCATTTATCCATTTATCCAAGTAGAATACCAGAATCTCTGAGTACTACCACTTATATATCTACTCATATACCCAACTGTCTATTACCATCTCGATACTCACTCACCCTTTTGCTCATATGCTCACCTACCCATCTATACATTCCAGCAGTCATGCACATAGTGACCCATGTATATTCCTGATGTCCATTAATTATCTACCCAATCTTCTATACTCACCCAACATATTATCCTTCTGCTTATCCACTAATTTATTTCATCATGGTACCATGGCCTCTGATATCACCACACTCAGTGACTCTGACAAAGCTTCTGTGAGATCCCAGGAAATAGGAAGTGGAGCTGTTTCTCATTCCTCACTTGAGTTTATGAACTCACACAGAATTCACAGCACTGGTTGTATATCTTCTCTGAGGAAGGCTGAAGAAAGTCACGGCTATGACGGCTTTGGCCACAGTATCCCATAGTTCATATCACTACTGCTTTTCTCCTCTCCTCAGTGGACTACAGGAGTAAATGCCCAAATTTCATGCTTTTAACAAGAACTCCACAGCACTCTAGCTACCCCTGCTCAGAACCCTGGGAAACCCTTCCTCTCATTCAACCTCTAGCACTCAACAAGTCGTATCAACTCTTACTCTGAAATATGTCACATTGACCCTTTCTTTCCATTTTTAATACCGTTGACTTCCATTACTTTAGCATTTTGTTCCTAAGTGCCTTTCAAAGCATGATGGACTTCATCCTACCCAGACTTACTGTTGGAAATTACACATATATGGTCCAGCAAACTATGTTCTTGTGAGACTTTCAGGTGTCTCTGATAGAATAAAATTTGAAAACTACTAAAACAGTTCACTCAGTAGAACATTGTCATGTCAATCCTGCATTACTGCACTCTCTTGTACCGTGACCCACTGCATTAAGATTTGCTCTGAAGTCTAATGACTTTACTGGCAAAGCTCAACAAACGCAGAGTGAAGAGTTTCAAAGTCACCCACAATTTCAGTTTCCCCCACTTCTCCCCCGTGTGAGTCCCACCTGCCCTATAATTCCTGCTGCTCCCCAAACAGGAAATGTTTTCTCTTCTGCCCAGGGAGGTCATCCCGTTGGTGTTCACCTAGAAATTCAATGTTCCTTCAAGAAGGTTTTGTGACAGACATGCTAATATATACTCTCAATGTGTAGGCATGGGTTTGTAAAAATAATAAAATAAAATATATATAACAAATCATTCTGTTATAAGTACTATGTATATAATTTCAATAAACTACTTTCAGAAAAGTGATTTGTTTGACTTAAAAGACCTTGGCCTATAAGCATTATTTGAAACTTACAGCATTTAGTTGAAAATTAGCACCTATAGGCTTCATTTTACTTTGTCTGTTAATAGACCTTAAAAAAGTAAATTGGCTTCTTCTAAACTCCATTTAGGTTAGAAAGTTGGAAAGAACATTGCCTCTGTCTTAATTCTATAAAATTATAAAATAATCATTATTCTTGAAATAGAGAGCTGAAGTTGCAGGAAAACCAACTAGAAGAAACCCCTACTAAAGATGCAAAAAGACATGATGGTGAGCCCTGCCTTACCTGGGTCCAAAGGTGGGAGAAATACAGTGCCATTACACAAGCCCACAAAAATTGTTTTATCAAATTGCCAAAGGCTCAGTTTGTGAGAGTTATGGGTATATAGTGGCTAAGAGTCACAGAAAAGAAATGAGTCCCCATCAGTTCTCAAGATTTTTTTCCAGACTTGGCAAGCTCCTCAGAATCTGGGGTCCTTCCCCATCTAGACAAGGGTGGGCAGCCAGACTGAGCCTCCTCCATGGCTCAGGTGTAGCAAAAGCAGCCCTAGCCTCTGCAGTGAGCCGCAGGCACACTCCCAACACCAAGCCTGTCTCCCTAGTGGAACAAGAGCCTGAAGCCACTGGGGAAGGGCAGCAAACACTCTTTCCCTCAGAGACAGATGAGGACTCAGTGCTGAGGAAGAGAATGGAAAACACAAATGTGCACACACACACACACACACACACACACACACACACACACACACATTCCAGCCCTGGGATTTCCACACAGAGCTTCTGGGAAGACACAGGAGCAAATCCATGCATGTTCCATGTAATTTCTCATGATGAAGCAGGTTCTCAGTTTCCACGTGGACCACAATACTGGCATATGTTAGAAGTAGTGCGATCTCTTCCCACGTGCACCAGTGGTAATAAGGCCAAAGATGATGACTGTGGGTTCAAAGTACTGGACACCACTTAGCCAAGACTCATTCATTTCCTGCCACTGCTGACTATCCATCTTGCCAGCAGCAGAGCCAACGTTATAGCAAATAAGTTTACACTGACCAGTTCATAATGATTTTAAAGATCCACTTCTTTTGTTGTATTGCAAAAGAGGTAAAGAGGAAAATATCAAAAATTTATTCTGCCTTTCTCATACGAATTATCTCAGGAAGAAAAATAGTGGTGAGTAGGAGGTTTCTACCTATAAATATATTCCAGGTAATAAAGAGAAAGGGATAACAGAACATCACCACATTGCAACCCCTAATAAATTCATGAAGCTAGGTTAGTGGTTTTATCCAGGAGTGACTTTGCCCTCCCAGGGGACTTTTCATAATGTCTGCAGGTTTTTCTGATTATCAAAATTGGCAGGTGTGAGGAAGGGGTATAACTGCCATCTACTGGGTGGAGGTCACAGCATTAAATGATCCTACAATCATCATTTAATGATCATTAAATATCTGTAATGATCCTACAATGCACAAAATAGCCCCCTGAAGAAAAAATTATCCAGTCCAAAAGGTCAATAGATATTTGCTGCTGCTGAGAAACCCTGAGCTAGGCAATGTAATAACTGCATTAAATCCTATAAAAGAAAGAGGGAACATTTCATACCTCCTGATAAAAGTACCTGCTACCATCAAGAAATATTCTTGCCAAAAACAATCCCACTCACACATTTAAATTTTATCAAGCCTCTCTCACTCTAACAGGATATACAGGGGCAACGGAATGTGCAAAATTACACTCCCAGGATGTCATCAAAAAGTCCAGACTGCACGGAATTCCACCTGGGAAAAACAACCCTGTTTCACTCAATGAACATTTGCAAGGAGAAAAAAAGGGAAATTGAAGATGAACATACAGATTAAACAGGACTTCAAAGATATAGCAGACAATTGCAAGGTATACATCTTACACAAATTTTTATTTGAATGAACTGTAATTCATATATGTACACATTCACATGTACATGCATGTACATGCATGACTTGAAATTTATATACATATATTAACGTATTTGACTATTTTTTTTACAAAACACCTTAATGATGTTTCTATGTTTATAAAATAATGAACAAGATGTTAGTTCTCAAGTATTTTTCAGTGTCCCACTTTTGGGGAAGAAGTTCTATTTGATGGGTTGGTTGTTTAGAATTACATCTTACATTGCCCCTCTATCAACAGTACTTTCCTCCCTCATACTGGGAATGTCATTCACAAGCAGTTACTAATGAGGAATGTCTGTCATCTAAAGGTATCAAACTGGTTTAATTACATAGCATTTAACTTACTGAGAATAGGCAGTCCTAAAATTAAAAAGTCTATAAAATAAAAAGACAGAAACATAACACATGGAATATAAGATTGCACTAACTGGTTTCTACATGTTGAAAGGCCACTCTCAACATTTCCATTTCCTGAAAAAAAAATTTAGACAACTCTTCAGATGAACCCAAACAAGCTCAAGTTTGTTCGTTTTTTTTTTTCCCATATGATGGTTCTAGTTGTCTTTAATTTTCATTCTAAAGAAGTTTGTTAGATTGTATTGTGACAGCTGTTGTATCAGTGTGCATTTTAAAAAGACCTTATCATAGGAGTTCTGGCAAATATGGAGGCATAGGTAGAAACACTTTGCTTCTTTCACAATCGAAATAAGGATAAAAACCAATTAAAAAAATAAACAACCAGAACTGCCAAAAAATCAAACTGCATGTAACTCCAACAACCAAGGAGTTAAAGTAACATTCATCCAGAACAGTAGGAGAGTTGGAGATGGGCAGCTGGGTGGAGAGGAACTGCCCCAAGGTAGTGGACCATGTGGGCAAGGCAGGGGCTGGCTGATCTGGAAACTGAAGAATCAAAACCTCTGGCTATACAAATTTCTGGGGGTTGTGGTGGTGGGAGAAACTCCTAGTCTCACAGGAGAGTTCCTTGGAGAGGCCCACAGGATCCTAGAACATACACAAACCCACCCACCTGGGGATCAGCATCTGAAGGGGCACAATCCACTTATGGGTAGTGGGGAAGTGACAGAAAGGCAGCTGAGAGCTGAACAAGTGGCATTGTTCCCTCTCTGACTGCTACCCCACAGAGAGCACCACAACACAGCAATGTGTGTTGTCCTGCTCTGGCGAATACCTATGTCTCCACCCCTTACAATGTAACAGGTGCATCAAGACAAAGAAGTATGGTGCAAATGAAAGAAGAGATCAAAACTCCGGAAAAAGAACTAAGCAATGAGCAGATAGGCAACCTGTCAGATGCAGAGCTCAAAGCATTGGTAATCAGAATGCTCACAGAACTGGTATGGTTGCAAAATAGAGGAAAAAGTGAAGACTATGAAAAGTGAAGTAAAGGGAAAATGTACAGGAAACCAACAGTGACGGGAAGGAAACCAGGACTCAAATTTGTTTCCTCTGGTTACACAGTTTAGAGCAGATGGAAGAAAGAAACATTTGGCCAGAACTGAATGAAGAAACAAGAATTCAAAAAAAAAAATGAAGAGAGGCTTAGAAACTTCAAGGACAACCTTAAATGTTCCAACATACGAATCATAGGGATGCTAGAAGGAGAAGAGGAAGAGCAAGAAATTGAAAACTTATTTGAAAACATGATGAAGGAGAACTTCCCCAATCTGGCAAAGGAAATACACTTCCAGGAAGACCAGGAAGCTCAGAGTCCCAAACAAGTTGGACCCAAGGAAGCACACTCCAAGGCACATCATAATTACTTTACCCGAGATTAAAGATAAGGAGAGAATCTTAAAAGCAACAAGAGAAAAGGAGAAGTTGTCTACAAAGGAGTTCCCATAAGACTGTCAGCTGACTTCTCAAAAGAAACCTTGCAGGCAAGAAGGGGCTGGAAAAAACTATTTGAAGTCATGAAAGGCAAGGACCTACATCCAAGATTGCTATCCAAGATTGCTCTATCTAGCAAAGCTATCCCTTAGAATGGAAGGGCAGATCAAGTGCTTCCCAGATAAGGTCAAGTTAAAGGAGTTCATCATCACTGAGCCCATATTATATGAAATGTTAAAGGGACTTATCTAAGAGAAAGAAATCAAAAATATGAACAGTGAAATGACAATGAATTCACAACTATGAAGAACTGAACCTAAAAAAAGTCAAAAACAAAAATGAACTAAGCAAACAACTAGAACAGGAACAGAATCACACAAATGGAGATCACATGGAAGGTTATCAGCAGGGAAGGGTAGTGTGGGAATGGGGGAAAAGGTAGGCGGAATAAGTAGCATAAATGGTAGATAGAATGGTAGGTAGGGAGAGGCTAAGAATAGTATAGGAAATGTAGAAGCCAAAGAACTTTACATGTATGACCCATGGACATGAACTAAGATGGGGGAATGAGGATGCAAAGAGGTGTGCAGGGCACAGGGGAATAAAAGGGGGGAAATGGGACACCTGTAATAGCATAATCGATAAAATACGTTAAAAATAAAAAAGAATAGTACAGGAAATAGAGAAGCCAACAAATTTATATCTATAACCCATGGACATGAACTAATTCAGGGGGGAATGCTAGAGGATGTGGGGTACAGGGAGGAGAGGGAGTAAAGGGAAGAAAAAAACTAGGACAACTGTAATAGTGTAATCAATAAAATATATTTAAAATGATAAAATTTTTTAAAAACCTTACCAAAATTGGTGATTTTTTTGTATGTGACCATATTAATATTAAAGATGGAAGAAAATAAACACTTTTGGCATATTATGCTTTATTATTTCACAAAATATAAAAATGCAACTGAAACACACACAAAAAGAAAAAGATTTGTGCAGTGAATACAGAAGGTGCTGTGACTGATCTAATGTGTCAAAGGTGGTTTGTGAAATTTGTGCTTGAGATTTCTCCCTGGATGATGCTCCACAGTTGAGTAGACCAGTTGAGGTTGACAGTGATCAAATAGAGACATTAATTGAGAACAAGCAATGTTATACTACACAGAAGATAGCCATCATACTCAAAATATCTAAATCAAGCATTTAAAATCATTTGCAACAACTTGGTTATATTAATCTCTTTCATATTTGGGTTCCACATAAGCAAAGCAAAAAAACAAACAAAAAAAATCTTCTTGAATGTATTTCCACATGCAATTCTCTACTGTTTAAAAAAAATTGTGAAGGGTGATGAAAAATAGATACTTGACAATAATATGGAACCTAAGAGATCCTGGAGCAAGTGAAATGACCCACCACTGACCACACAAAACGCCAGTCTTCATCTAAACAAGGTGATGTTGTATACATGGTAGGATTGGAAAGGAATACTCTAAAAAACCAAATGATTAATTGCAACAAGTAAAGCTCACAATTAGATCAACTGAAAACAGCATGCAATGAAAAACACCAAAATTAGTCAACAGAAAATGCATAATCTTCCACCAGGATAATGCAAGACCACATGTTTCTTTGATGACCCGGCAAAAGCTGTTACAGTGTGGCTGGGAAGTTCTTATTCACCTGCCATACTCTCCAGGCATTGCACCTTCAGACTTTCATTTATTTTGGTCTTTACAACATTCTGTTAATAGAAAAAAACTTTAATTCCATGGAAGATGGTAAAAGGCACCTGGAACAGTTCTTTGCTCAAAAAGATAAAAAGTTTTGGAAAGATGAAATTATGAAGTTGCCTGAAAGATGGCAAAAGGAAGTGGACTAAAACAGTGAATACATTGCTTAATAAAGTTATTAGTGAAAATGAAAAGTGTATCTTTTTGTTTTACTGTAAAATCCGATGAATTTTGTTTGGCCAACCCAATAATTTGCTGGGTAGTAGAGAGAAGTCACACTGTGGCCACATACCAGTCACAGAAATGAGGGTGCAGATTCTTCACACAGTCTCCTCCTAAAAGTGTTATGTGCATATTTATATTTTTGACTAATTTCCTTCTCTTGCTACTACCATTTTATATATGGTGAGTTTATGGTGGTAAGTTTTTCAGTTTACAAGTTACAGAATATTCAGACAGACCATGACCTTTTAGGGACAAAGGGACCCACATGGCGATTCTGAACTGGAAGAAGGTGAAGTGTTCTTCGTGTATGCCTCTCACTAAACTTCTTAAAAAATTGACTTTGGAGAGAGATGGGAAGGGAAAGAAAGAGAAAGATCTATCTGTTGTCCTACTTACTTATGCATCCATTGGTTGATTCTTGTGTGTGCCCTGACCAGGATCAAACCTGCAACTTTGACGTGTTGGGATTATGCTGTAGCCAACCTAGCATCCGGGCCGGGGGCACTCTATTATGTCTCTTCAATCACATGACATGACTTCTCTTTTCTCATTGCCATTTCTTCAGTTCCGACTCCTGTACGTCTCAGTAATTGTGCTGCAACCTCCTCCCTGGTCCCCTTAACTCCACTTTTCTGCTTCTGAATCATTAGCCAGAGTGATTACAAAATGTAAATTTCATTAAGGCACATTGTGGCCAAAAAATCTTTACTGACTCCCAATGCTGTCAGGATCAACTTCAAAATAATCTGGTATTCATTCAATGACTTCCAAACCCTTGACCCTGTCTGCCGCCAGCTTCTCCCCATTACTTCCTCCATCTCCTCTGCCCAGCAAGAGCAAATTCAGGGCATTACTGAACTCTCACACTCTCTCCCAGCTCAGCACCTTTCACAGGTCAGCCTTTGCTCTGGTTAACTGGATCACCTGTTCCCACTTTCCTGTTCTCCACCTGGACCTCTTCTGGTCCTTTCATACAGGAAGTCTTCTGCAATCACCCCCAAAGCCTCTCTCTCTCTGTGACACAACACTGCATTTTAACTGCTTCATTGGCATCCCTGCTACGTGATCATATCTTTGTCAGCATTGTATCCTGTGTTTCAAGAACCGCTCAATGTCACTGATATACAGTAGACAGTCCACTAATACATCTCAATGAACATCAACAGAAACACAGCCCACTAGCATTGACATTTATTGGGATAACTGCCTAGATTGTAAAACTCCGCATAGATTACCTTTAGATAAAATTGAAGTGTCAAATGGGCTCTGGTTTGTATGAAATGTCAACACTGCTTGCACACTGAGAGTCTGTGCTAATGTGTCCCCAAATGGAAGAGCTGCACACCAACTAACGTAAAGAAGAGACGATGGAAGAGAGGACTTTGAGACTTCTTCAAGGGAGGGAGCAGAGGAGCTGGCACACTCTCTTCCTTCTCCTTCCTTTCCCTTGTGCAGTTATTCCCCCCTCTCCTTTACCTTCTTTAACTCAGGCTTCTCTAGAGAGATGGTCACTCTCTCACTGTTCCAGCTCAGGCATGTACAGGATGAAGTAGGCCCAGTGTTGTATGTGGAGGAGAGTGGGGAAGGGTTCCTGGGACAAACAAGCGGGAGACATGTGCACAGGTGATGGAACCATCCTGATCCCCAGCCCATGTGAAGCTTGTCTTATCTTCACTGCCTTTGCCTCAGGAACCTTTCCTTTCTTAGATAACTATTAATTTTATATCTATGCATTATCTCATATTTTGTGTGCTATTTTGTTCTAAAGGCTAGGAAAAAGAATTAATAGATATTTCAGAGTTGGACACCTTAAATATTTTAATAGTACACTTATATATGCAGTAAAATTCCATTCAAACAGTTTGAATACTCCAGCAGCACCTGAGACACCTTTCCCTTGGCCAGTCATAGCCACGTGCATGAACAACCATTACGTACCTTCCTGTCAGTGAAAACAAGACCTTCTGTGGAAGCTTCTCCTGCATTTCACCCACACTCAGACACACAGGTTATGGCCACAGGATGTAGGTCTGGCACAGAAGCATTTAATCAGCCTTCATAGCAACACCTTCCTCAGAAGAGTGACTCACACAGATGCAGGATGTGCTTACAGGTACTACCCATGTTTTGCAATGAGTTAAAATGTGAAGTGTTTTGCTCCCAATGGGAACACAATAACCTGAGACAAAATGTAGAAGAACAAGCACCTGTGATTCAAATGAAGATCCAAGATAGGTCCATGATTCCAAACATGACAAATGAAAAGAGCAATGGTAATTTGTTTTTCAGTTATTGTCAGAAAACGAGACTGAGTGATTGTGAAGTTCTATGGCACCAGTCCTTAACCCACCTGAATATGCGGCTGGGACATTAAAATATTTCTACATTCAGCACCCCAAGCCAACCACTCAGCCTCCTACCCACACCATCAGTACACTTATCATCATCTTCCCCCTGGTTGCCAGGGCAATGCAGTTGATGCCTGTCATGTCTGAGTTAAGTGGGAGAACACACAGTTGAAGTCCTTTTCTCTAACTGATGTTCATGATTCATCAAGTTGCCAGTTTTGATGTTAATCCAGATAATTGCCCTAGGAGTTTCTGCCAGGCCCCCTTCACCTCCTTATTCCTTAGACTATAAATCATGGGGTTCAGCATGGGTGTCAAAA